>JAUMHP010000041.1:20591163-20606212 GCA_032361065.1 Enteromius trimaculatus | reverse complement strand
CCACATAGACTTCTGTTGTGCTCACTGTGTGAAGAGTTCTGCAAAAGTGACCTAAGTATTGAGAAATGTGTCCTAGCGTCTGGAAAAAACTGTAAAGCCAGCCAAAAAAAAAAACATATTTTTAGCAATTTAATTTCTGCAAAGGTGAAAAAAAAGTCAAAATTCATGAGGGAAAGATGCAATAAACTGTCTTCGGTCCAGTGTTTAATTTAGTGGGTCTTCGTCCAGTCATGTTGATCTTCACTCAGCGGTGGATCAGACAGATCTTATCAAGACCCTAAACCAGTAACTGATGGCCTCTGTGCCTGTGTTTACTGTAACCTCCTCGTCTCTGCTGCCTCTCTAATTAAAGCGAACAAATAATTATCTTAGCTGGCGAGCGGCTGTGTAACGTGTAATTGATGGTTAGGTGAACGCGTACGCGGTGATTATGTAGGTACATAATTACACGGTGCAACTTCACCATTCCAGCGCCAGCCGTGTTTGTTGCTCTCATTTACCTCTGATGATTTCAGTGGTTTGGAGGAGATGACTGCTTTATTTATATCAGCTTAATGAATGCCGCCCACTGAAAGCGATATGCTGGAAGTGGGTGGGTGCCGCTGTGTCAATATCATTTCATCTAAACTCCCTCGTAAGTGGGCCGCTAATGTGAACAGATGCGAGAAAGAGTTTTTAATCAACTGCCTTCCGAGCGCTGATGACGACGCTTCCAACGACTGTTAGATCAGTGGAGCACAGCGCTATCTAGCTCGATGGATGCTGGTCGTTCTAGTTTTCTCACTATTGTTTCCAGACAGGTTTCCCAAACAGTGATCTGTTCAGTTCTGTCCAGACTACACTCTATAAATGCACTTCTGTTTCTCTCTTCTCAAGCTCGCTTGCTAATCTAGTTGTTTAATAAACCTGCCGTTATTGTTGGCTCTTTGACGAATTGCATTTGTTCCTCTTTTGTAAGTCACTTGGGATAAATGCATCTGCTAAATGGGTAAATGTAGATGAGGGGCTACGGCAGAGCCTTTTAACTGATGTGGAGATGAGTGGACACTGATCTGATAATATTCAGCAGTCCTGTGTGTTTGTGTAATGCCAAATTACTCTTCTGACAAACAGGTTTGCAGTAATGTCTGAATTTGATTTCATTTGATTCATTCAGATATGCACTGATGCACTGAATCATTGGCAGTGATTTAACACACATAAATACGTCTCCGAGACGCTTCAGAAAGATACCTGCAAAGCTCCTGAGAATCTCTGCTCAAGAGCACCGAGAACTAAAGCTGCTTTACACACTAAAAGTAAACTGATATTTCTACTGACACTCTACAGCAGGAGATAGAAATAACTGACTTCAAACCCTCTTTAGCTGCTGAAAATACTAGCGCAAAACAAAATGCACAGAACAGGAGCATCATGAGGAGGGGTGATAGAAACGCTGTTACTCTGAGGTGATAATGTTTGAGCTCTTCATCATTAGAGTTAGTTTCCTGGATCTGAGGAGGATTAGGTTAACACAGCAGTGGTTTTGTCTTCTGCAGAGGACCTGCTGCCCTTCGGCTTCCCCAGCATCGATATGGGTCCTCAGCTGAAGGTGGTGGAGCGGACCCGGACCGCGACCATGCTGTGCGCCGCCAGCGGGATCCCCGACCCCGAGATCTCCTGGTTCAAGGACTTTCTGCCGGTGGAGCCGGCGCTCAGCCAGGGCCGGATCAAGCAGCTGCGGTCAGGTACGGCGTCAGCAGAGACTGCTCTGTGATTGTGGAGATCAGCTCTAATAATGATGTGAGACTCTTCACGCAGTGATTGCTGAGATTAGCAGGTAACGCCGACAGAGGTCTCCTCTCCATTACGCTCGCCGCTTGGAAAGGCCGTAATTTCTGAAATGACCACTTACTTTGAGATTTTAACCACAGCCGGGAGCTGCAAGAGTTTGATTTACTAGCAGCTTGAGTCTTTTAGCGTTAAAATAGTACTGTCAGGATTTACACTGCAAAAAAACAGTATAAATATCTAAACATTCTTGAATCAAGATACATTTACTTGACAAGTCATTTAGTATATTTTATCTTGTTACCTTTGTTCAAAAATATCTGCCAATAGGGCAAGACAAACAATTAACCTTTGAATTATGATTCTTTTTTTTATCCCATTGGCTGATATTTTTGGTTGTTTTAAACAAAAAGTAAATACATTTTGATTTGTGGGAGATTCCCTTTCAGACACGTAATTTATGGAAGGGGAATATTAAAATGAAGCACAGAATGTGTTTTAATAATGTTTTGTGCTCGTCTAATTACTGTATTTGTGCCATTATTCAACGGTAAATCCGTAGATTGCGCTGTTTGTTCTAGAAGTATTGTGCTGTGTGTGTTCTTTATGTGTGCATTGTTATTAAATCGCACACAGTTTTGCCTTGCATCTGTGTAAAATCACCTTCTAACACTAATTTGCCCTGTTTACTACAGCTGGGTCTTTGACAGAAATGTGTCTACTTCTCAGGACGCACCTTAGATAGCAAAACTTGAAGTTTTTGATTATTTAGAGATTGATCACACAACTGAAATATTCAGGTGTTTCTGAAGCATCTCTCTGGAGCTGCAATTGATTCAGATTCATATATAAATATGAATAATGATGCGCTCGTTGATTTTCTTCATCACTAGTTGCACATCTCTCATGTCACCTCAGAAAAATCATTTATGCATTGATCAGTATTTCATCTTCATGTGTTGATGTATTTGGTAAGTAGTCGTGGATTAAGCGGGATCGTTATCCCTCGCTTACACACACACACGTGTGTGTGTGTATATACATAAATCTAACCCATAGGATTAATGTATATGAAGTATATGATTATATATAGCGCTGATATATAATCAGTCTGATGTGTGTGTCGTATGAAGTGTTTGCGCTGCTGTCACTCAAAGCTTTCGTTGTGTTTTTTTCTCATTGTGTGTTCGGTGTGTTTTTCTCAGGAGTCTTTGGTGAGTATCTGTTCATTCTAGACCAACCAAACTCTCGTCATCCACTCCCGCAGGTCGATGGCATATGTTTAGTGCTCCGCTCATGTCATCCTGCGATAAACATGCCCCTCGTCCCCCCCAATCCTCCTAACGAACCTGATCTCGCTCCCTGCACCTGTTCCCTAATGAGAGGTGAAGCAGAGCGCACTATTAAACACACCGCCGACATCAGGAGACACTCGCTGTAGCGCAGGGCATCTATCATCAGAAATAGATGCACTCACACACACACACGCATCATTTGTTGTTCTGCAGAATTGGAGCTTCATCTGGTTCTACATAATAAGATTTCATCCAGAAATCGTCTACTCGCCCTCTTTATAAAGCAGTTACAAAGACACTCTTTTTTCTGAGGAACACAAACAGCCAAGCGCTTGAAGAACACTTCTGGTTCTGATTGACTTTGAGTCGTGTGATTAGGGAACCATCTTGGATCGACTGTGTTTTTTAACACATTTATTATTGAATCTTTTTATTTTCTGGTTGATCAGAGTCCAGAATCCCCACACACCCAATGCCAAATCCAAATATCAGTCAGGTTAGAGGACTAAATAGAAACTACTGTTCTGTAATTCATAATCTGATTCACTGATTCAAATCAAAGATTCAAACATGTAAGGTGAGAAGCACAGACTCACCTGTCGTCTAATTACAGCATCAGATGTTATTCTTCTAGAACTCATCATTAGATTGAGAGTCTGTGTGTTAGTGTAACGTAGCTGGATTGGAGAAGATCTGGAGAAACGCAGCTCTAACTAAAACACTCGTCAGACACGTTTCTTTCATCACCTCGTCTCCTGCTGTCCTGATCTCCGTTTGTCCCTGGCTCTGTGTTCCCTTGATGCTCTGCGGTGCTTCTGTGGTGTCATCTCTCCTTGTTTCTCCCTCGTTCTCCTGCACTGATTATATTCAGTGACGCTTCTGTTTGCAGCTGCAGAAACCCATCCAGCACATACAGTATATTGACGACGTGATTCAAAGATCTGTGTGTGTGTGTGTGTCTTAAAAAAAAGTATTTTCTTAGTATTTTAAGATTTATTTACTTGACAGGTAAAATAAATTTGAATATTAAGATGTCTGCCAATATTTGCCAATGGGGTAAAAAATAATCTTGTTTAGCCTTTGAATTCATATACTTTTCTTATTTCATTGGCAGATATTTTTTAGAAAACAAGACCTAAAAGTAATTTTGCTTGTGTGTGTGCACCTGGTATTTATCACCTTATGAGGACCAATTGTCCCCACAAAGATAGGAATACCAGTAAATTTTGACCTTGTGGGGACATTTCTTAGGTCTCCATGAGGAAACAAGCTTATATATCACACAGAGTTACGTTTTTTGAAAATCCATAAGTGCACACAGTTTCCTGTAAGGGGTAGGTTTAGGTGTAGAGTCAGTGTAGGACAAAACCATTTACAGTCTGTACAGTAGAAACACCATTACGCCCCATAAAAGATGTAAACCCAACGTGTGTGTGTGTGTGAGAGAGAGAGGGAGAGAGAGAGAGAGGGAAGTAAAAGCTGACATGTTTGATCAGAGTTTGTACAGTATGTTAAAGATGGCTGTCCAGCACAAACACAGTGTTTCAGTCCAGCATCAGCGCGGTCATCACTGAAGGTCACTGTGTCCTTCACACACACACACACACACACTGGTCTGTAGGTGTTGATTCCGCTGCAGTGATTTCACACGCTGTCAGGCTGACCACGGTCACATTTACATGTCAGTCTCCGGCCTCCATCTTCTGATCACGTCTGCAGGAGTCTCTATCTGCATCACCTTTATTTCCGTCCGCTGGGAAACTCAAGCAGCACTTCAGGTTTCATCGTTCAGTTTTTCCCTGCGTTTTCTGATCAGTCGTGTGCTGAGAAATCATCTGAATGTCTCTGAAGTGAATTTATGCAAAGCAGAAATGTAATATATTTCATAATTCAAGAATTGTACAACATTATCAGTGATAGTTTTCTGTTTATTACCGTGAAGCTGCATTGACACACTCAGTATTGAGGACAACAGTTGTTCCGCGGCCTTGGTCTCAGAAGTAATTCCCATTAATATTTCCCACAGGGATGTTAAAAAGTCTTTGTTTAAGAGTTATAAACCAAACCAGCCGGCTACAAGGTGAATCACATCATTACAAACTTTGGTTTGAAGCAGACCAAAAGCATTTGGGAATCAGACAAGACCGTACGCTTCTCAGTGCACAGCCGACGCTGAGAGATTAGAGATACGTGTTCACAAACACTTTAGAGAGGAGAGATCACTTTACATTTAATATATTGGTCACAAATTCACTTGATCACTTCCTCAGGAATAAACGTATAGTGCATCTGCTAATAATTTATATATATTTATATATATATATGGAAATGTATTTGATGCAACTATGCATCCCATCGATAACTTAACCGATGCAAATCCATGAATCCCTAATTCCACCTCTGACTGACTGGAGAAATCAATTTACATATAAAATATGGATCACAAATGAAGGATCAGTTTCTCAATAATAGACGTATACAGCATCTACTGATATATATACTAGAAAAGATGAGTTGTGATACAGGTATCAATTTGAATCTGACGCACACTTTTATAAATCGTTGCATTGTGTTTGTCTTGGTTCGATGTGCTCCTTGACCCAGTTTTCTCTTGTGTTTGTTTATGCTCTTATTTGGACTTCCTGTTCCTATTTAGCTCCGTTTGTTCCACCTGTGTTTGATCTGGTTTGGTTCAGTACTTATAGCCCAGTCTTTTCTCTGTTTCTTTGTCCTGTCTAACGTTGTTGATAGCGCTTGTGTTTTCTTGTGGATTTATTAAAGACCAATCTGCCTCCTCCGTGCTTCTTCGAGCTTCCTTGCCCCAGTAACCCGTGACAGTGGTTAAGTTTTATGCCGATGCACCGATGTGAATCTCACCATCACTAACAGTCAGTCAGAGGTGGATATGCTTGTGTCGCGTGTGAAATAAGAAAGGGATGAGCGTGTAGAACATAAAGGAATGTTTGTAAAGCATCTTCAGATTCACTGTGAATGTAAATATTAATGCTGTGTTTCTTTTCTCTCCTCCTCTTTCCATTACTTTTCTTCTTCTGTCTGGTGTCTGTCTGACTGACCCGTCTGTTTCTCTGCCCGACTCACTCTTTCTCTCTCTCTCTTTCTGTGTCTCTCTCTATCAATTTTTTGCAAATAAATTCTCTCTGTGTCTCTGTTTTCTATCTCTCTCTGTCTCTCTGTCTCTGTCTCTCTCTCTGTCTCTCTCTCTTTGTCTCTCTGTCTCTGTCTCTCTGTCTCTGTCTCTCTGTGCAGGTGCGCTCCAGATCGAGCGCAGCGAGGAGACGGATCAGGGGAAGTACGAGTGCGTGGCGTCTAACTCTCAAGGCGTGCGCTACTCGTCCCCTGCTAACTTATACGTGAGAGGTATGGAACACAGTAGGTACTCCGTAGGTAATACACTTTCATTCACATGTCAGTGAAGACAGCTTCTTTAATTTACCCAGCAGCCTCTGCAGCACTTCTTCTGTAAACGTAGATACCAATCGGTCGCACTGTTATCTCGCGTCTGCTCCTTGCCGAGTTTTGTCTGATCTTCGAGCGTTTTCCAAGCAGAGATTCATTCTGCTCGTGAGCAATTCAGAGGAAACGCCCAACTTTATCAACTCAAGTGCTTCCCGCCGGGGTTCATTCGCGACTCATGGCTAATCGGAGCAATAAAAAAGCTAATTGATTTGAAATGAATTGGGTTTACAGGCATGTAATTGTTTCTGTAAACTCAATTAGTGATATTTGCTGTTGGGCTGAAGCGCTCACGGCCTACTGGTCTGGAAAGAGCTGCCGTGGTTTTAATAGAGAATAAAAGGTAAATGAGGTACAGTGAGCGGGAAAGAACAGGTCCGGCCCTCCTCAGCACCGCCCGCCAATCATGAATGCGTTTTATTAGATATTAATGTTATCAAGTGCTGCATGATGCCTTTACTAATATTGCAAACGTTTGTGTGCTTGTTAATTGTTTTCTTCATGATTTGTTTTCAGTTGTTTGTCTGTTTGTATGTGTTTCAATTACTAATAGAAACTAATTTGACTTCAGTGCTCACTAAATTCATGATTTACAACTAAATATGAAGGTCTTTGTCGTTTGTGTTTTCTCAGTTTGCTTGTGATATTTTCAGTTTGTTTCTTTTATGAAGTGAATTTCTCAGAGTAGAGCAAGGCCAAGCCACAATATTTGATATTTGGGAGTGTTTATGAATAATACTGCCACACAAAGACGCAGATTGAAGAGCTAAACGTAAGCTAAATGAATGAGGTGAGACTGTGGCAGATGAAGATGGTTGCAGTGGCCTTTTTACTCTCTCTGTGTGTTTCCCTGGTTTTCTTCTCTGCTTTCCATCTCAAACCCCCTTACACCCTCAGAGCTGCGAGAAGGTTGGTGTGTTTTTTGTTTATTTTCTCTCGTTTCTTTTGTTTGGCATTAAACTCAGAGAACTAAATGTCAGTAAAGCAGTAAACAGTGCTGATGATGGTAGCGAACCCGAGTCAAGCGTAAAGCTCTGTGAAGACGAGGGTCGTGTCGGTCTCGTGCGTTGCATTGTGGGATCTTGTTTGCAAACCTTCCGCTCGGAAGCCCTCTCTCTGTCTCTCTGCACGCGTTGCCATGGAAACCCAGCAATTGGAAACTATGAGCGTCTGCATGAGAATGGTTGCATGCCTGAGCAGCGCTGCGTCGTGATTGGCTGTGGTGTGGTCATGTGCTCTGTGCCTGTCTGTCTCTCTGTCTGTGCTTATGCTCGTGTGCATGTGTCTATGTGCGGCTCTCACTCCAGTGACGTGACGGACGTGCTTTTTGCAGACAGTCACTTTATTGATTGCTCTAAAGCATCACTTTTTTTTCTGTGGCTTGGAATTGGTTGACGTCTCATCAATATCTTCTGTGCCGAGCTGTCTGTCAAACATCTTATGATCAGAAGAAGACAGCGACCGCAGACGAGTCTAAAACACAGCGGCAGAGTCCGGTCACACTAATAAACATCTGGACTCTGCATTAGATTGATAAACATGTCATTTATCCTAAAGATGCACAAGATAATTATTTGACAAGAACACACACATTGACCTACACCAACCCTACCTCTTACAGGAAATGTTCTGCTCTTTCTGATTCTCAAAACACTTTGTTCTGTGTGATTTATAAGTGTTTTGTAATGTGGGGACATTGGGTAACATCCTGAAAATTCACCTTCATATCATGACCTGGGCAGGTCTTACTTGCTTGTTTTTTAATGAATATTTTTGGCAGTTGTAGAGGCCAACAGAAAGCAGAGCCATCAGTCAACACATGGGAAAAGTCATTTTTAATGCCTTACTTTACTAGTTATTTGCGAAAAAAGTAATCTGATAATGTGACTTACCCTCAACACTGGTTCAAATGTTATAGGCAAATAAATAATCTGAACCTGATTAAAGTATATTAATTATTATATAGTTATAATTATATAGTTATGTTACGTTTATAAATGTCAAACAAAGCTCTCTAAATATAGTGATTATTCCCCAAACTTAAGCATTATAGGATCAGATGATCCGATGGGATCAGAATCATAATCCATCAGACGCCATAATCCCCGATCACCTGTGCTCTCATAATCAATCCCACGCAGGTTTCCATAAAGTCAGTGTGAGTCCCGTGGAGAAGCTTCGCCGTGGCTTTGTTTTGTCTGTCTTTGTCATTTTCTCTCGCATGAGCTGCATGAGTTGTCGTCTGTTTTAATGGAATTTTTCAGGGTTTTTTTAGGAAAAGTCTGTTTGTCATCAGAGAGTGGCCTATTTTCATTCTGTCAGCGTGACGAAGCGCTCGAACCGTTTCTGCTCCTGGAAAACTGTTGAAAGGCAGGCGAACTGTCGGAAAGATCGTGAGTGACGTCCCACCCTCGCTGCTCATGACAGCCTCCTCTGGAGGAGGAGAAGAAGGAGCTTCTGAAGGTGTTACAGACGCGCCGATCTGATTCAGAGACACGCTAAAACATGCTTTTCTTGCTCGGGATTTTTGTCTTGTTTTCTAGTATATGTAGCTAAACATTCTTGAATCAAGATTCATTCGCTTGACAAGTAAAATGAATTAAGAATAAAAATGTTTCGTTTTGGCTTAATATGAGCAGAAATATCTGCCAATGGGGCATGAAAAATAATCTTATTTAGCCTTTAAATCAAAACCCCATTGGCAGAGATTTCTGCTCAAAACAAAATCGGATCATTGTTTTAGAAAACATAATAATTTTACCTGTAAAGTAAGTGAATTGTGATTCAAAAATGTTTAGATATTTATACTACAAACAAGACAAAAAGTACACGACAAAAACATTTTTTTTCTTTTCTTTTTTTGTTTCCAGCCCAGATATAAAATCTAAAAACAAGAAGGATTTTCTAGTTTTTTTTAGTTTGACTTGACTTGAATTATTGTCTTGTTTTCAGAAAAAAGTGCTTTAATCTGCTAATGGTGTGCGCAGAATACCATTGTTTTCTGTTTGAAATAAGATTATGGTGCTAACCCCACTGGCTGAAATGATTCAGCTTGTTCATAATTTCTGAAAACAAGACCATTTTTACTAATAAATCATTCAAGGATTTGTAGATATCTGGACTGGAGTCTGCGTGATAAAAGCACGTTCAGCAGTGTGAAGCGATGGTGGAGTGGAGTCAGGCGATGGTTTAATGCAGCGACGTGTTCGAGCGCTAGGACTGTAAGTCGATACGCTGTGCTTCTGCTTCTCTTTCAGCGAGAGGAAAGATTGCTTTTGAGATAATTCATTGTAATGGGCTCGACTAACAATGGCAAATCCAATTCAGCAGTCCCCATTGTTGCATAGATCAAATGTGCTGTTACCACCCAAGGTTATTGTTCCCGTCTCGCTGGAAGCTGAAGCTTTTAAGAGCCGCAAAGTGATTTTTGTAAAATAGACGCTTGTAGTGGGTCATTTAAATTCAGATATTCAAATATTCACCCTGTCTAGTCTAGCCGTTTCTTTCCATCATCAGTAACCCATAATGAGTCATATTAGCAGTGAATGCTCATGTTGGGCTCTGTTTGTGCATGATGCACCTGAGTGTGTTCTTGGAGTCTGCATGTAGCATGAGAGCATGAACCAACCCCCATTAACCGCATCTACTGACTGTGTAGAGTTAGCCGTTACGTTTCATCTGAAATATGAGTGCGTCCAATTCTGGGTGTCCTTTGGTCAATGCTCACCTGCAATTCAAATTACTTTTACAGTCGCACATTTTAATGTAAAAATTGGCATGCTACTGAAATCAGTTTTTTCGTGTCTGTCAGAGATCGGTTTGTTCGAATGCGTTTAGTTGTAGCTTTATTCGGGTGGATTTTTTTCCTCATTGCTGAAGTCGTAGATTTCAGAACTTGATCCTATGTGGTGAATCCCCATAAGCCTCGGCATCCGAGAAAGCTTTGCTCAGACGTTCAGTCATCTCTAAAGCAGAAGAAACAAGAACCTGGGCTTCAGACGCATTTTAGCGTGGCTTATGTTCTGTCTGCGCTTCTACTGATGCGAATAAAGCGGCTCATTGAATTAGTCAACATTACAGCCAGAGCAAACAAGCTCCTGATTGAACCGCTGGGCTTCTTTGATTCTTATTTCATTGTTATATTAAATGTAACTCACATTTTTCTTGTCTTGTGACCGCATAGGCTCATGTAATGCACAGCTGATGGAGAATAGTGAGATGTACTCCTGCTCTGTTACACCGCAAAAAATATTCTCTTACTTGTTTTTATGTATTTATTCTAGTATAAATATCTAAACATTCTTGAATCAAGATGGCTTAAGATATTAAGTCTTGTTTTCTTAAAGAAAAAAAAATCTTCATTTGTTTAGTTTTTGCTTACAAGAAGCAGAAATATCTGCCAGCGGGGTAAGAAAGATAATCCTAATTCAATTCAATTATTGTTCTTGCCCCGTTGGAAGATATTTCTGCTTGCTTTAAGGAAAAACTACATTTTTCTCATTGCTTAGAAAACAAGACTTAACCTAATGAGAGCAAAGTCATTTTCTTGTCCAGTAAACACGTCCTGTTTCAAATATATTTAGATGTTTATTCTTGAAAACAAGACATAAATGTGTAAAGGGATAGTTCACCCAGAAACGATCACTCTGTCCTCATGTAGATGTCGTTCCAAACATGCACTTTCTTTCTTCTGTGAAGCACTAAAAACAAATCACATTACACAAAATAGTGTCTTTATGACAGCTTGATCATTTTGGGCTGAGCAGTGTCTATAAGTCAGTGCTCCAGAGATGAACAATGCTTTAACACCTTAGCAACCACCCAGAGGATCCTAGCAACACATTCAACACCTCAGATTCTGCAGATTCAGAGATCGAGATGGGCAGAGACTTCAGCGTCTCTGCTTTCCGAGTGTTTGCTGTTGCCCTGGTTCTTTGTTTCTGTCCTCATCTCTCTCTCTGTCTGTGGGCTCTAACTTCATGACTCTGATTCTCTGTATATATTAAATCCTACGATGACCTGCTGATTTCACGACGCCTCAGCAAGCTGTAGTTCTTAGCGCGTCCTTCCCTGTATCTCTCTTTCTTTTATCCTCCCCGTCTCTCTCGAACACATTCTCTCTCTCTCTCTCCTGCATTTCATCTCTGTTTCTGGATGCGAGTTGGCAGCGCTCCACATTAACTCGCCGGATTAGCATAACTTCCATTGTTTCTCACATTTGCTCGCTGTCTCTTTTATTTATTTATTTCCTCAGTCAGACATAGAACTTCCAGGAGTAAACGCAGTGTTTCCCTGCGGAGTGTTAGTTTCTGCTGCAGAAGAATCTGATTTGTCCTAGAATATTGCAGCAGACACACACACACAGAGCGTCCGGCGCTCACAGATCAGTGCGTCTCTGCTGGTGGATTGTGACCCAGAAATGGGTGGCAGGTCATAGACAGCAGAGAAAAAACAAGGCTGGATGCAAATAATACAATTCGACCAGTGATATAACAGTTAGAAAAAGCAAACTTTTTCAGTTTTTTTCTCAGCTGCTGCTTACACACATTTTCAAAACTTCTGCAAAAAAGAAGCAGTGCGTTCAATATATCAAAAACACATCACAAAAGCACAACATTTGCATGCCATAATATTGATTCCTGCCAGATTTAGTGTGAACTGTGTGTTGTGTTTTGCAAAAAGAAACTGAAGGCAGATAATTAGTGTATGTTTTTTGAGACAAGGAAAGTTTTGGGTGTAAGCAGCTGAAAAAGACCTGTAACAAAGTTCTGCGGCAAAACCAGTTGAGAAGCACTAGATTTTGGAGCATGGAGTGTCAGCCGCTAGTTAACATATTGACTAGCAGGTGCTGGTAGGTTTGTGTGTGTGTGATCTCCCTCAGTGTCCTCCGTGGCGTGTTCAGGCATGCAGCTGACCCATGCAGCTCTCGCCCCCCGATCGAACGCCTGCTTTCCCAGCGCAGGTCTATAGAGTCGATATCTGCAGCTATCGATCACAGAGCTTGAAAAAGGTTTCACCGGTCTCCGTCATCCCTGAGGGCAGCGCCATCTTATTTAGGTTTCTAAAGGCTTATGGGAAACGGACTGAAATCGAGCCCGCTCAGACAGAGCGGGTTTTAATAAATATGCATCATTACAGTGTCTCTGCCTCCAGCTGAGCTCGGGATGAGAGCAGAGAAGCCTCGGTGGAAGCGCCTGCGTTAATCGCTGTGTTTCTCGTCCTGACCTAACGAGGACGATGAAGAGAAGGGCCTGTAGAAACGAGCGTTAGTCAGTGTGTACGAAAACACGGCTTTGACCTTTAGCTCGAATTCAGATTCTCCAGCTCCTTACACATTATTATTCCGTTCCATCCGCTAGCCGGTGCTTATATTTAGCAACTTGTCCTTTTAGCTGTAACAGTGCATTGCCAGCTTGAATATGAAGCTTTGAGCAGAAGGTCCACTTTCTGTCATTGTTACCTGGTTCCTCTGTTTCCCTGTGTTTGTGCTGCAGTTCGACGCGTTGCTCCTCGCTTTACCTTCCCTCCCACGAGCCACGAGATCATGCCGGGCGGCAGTGTGAACATCACCTGCGTCGCCGTCGGCTCTCCCATGCCTTACGTCAAGTGGATGCTGAACTCGGAGGACCTGACGCCGGAGGACGTAATGCCTGTGGGGCGAAACGTTCTGGAGCTGAATGGCGTCCGAGAGTCGGCTAACTACACCTGCGTAGCCATGAGCAGCCTGGGCATCATCGAGGCCGTGGCGCAGGTCATCGTGAAGTGTAAGACACCATTCAAACCCCTGGTTATAAGCTACATTTATGTCATTCATGAAGTTGTCATCTAAAGTAACAGTATGTTTATATTACATATTAATTTTTAGTTCAACTTAAATATTCATTCAAATAAATAACAAACATATATCTGTGTCTCTGGAGCACAGCAGCAGTCGTCAGCAGCACAGGTGTATTTGTAGCAATAGACAACAATACATTGTAAGGAACAAAATTACATTTCTGATTAGTAACATGCATTGCTAAGAACTTCATTTGGAACTTAATTCGTCAAAAATTCCGTATTGGTCCAGCACTGGAAAAAAAAGAAAACTGGACAAAATAAACGTGATAAGGCAAAATTAAGTGAAAACAAAGTTTGTACAAAGAAAATTCTCTGCAGAATATTAACCAAGTAAGTCAAATATTGTGTGCTGCAGATGGAAAAGCTTTTCCAGCTGCAGAATGTACATGAATTTATGGTGTTGTGTTGATGAAAATAATGTCTAATTGTATATAGCCTAATGAAGTTGAGTGTGTGGACACAAAGTGGGCTTCGTTATTGACTTACAAAATTTGCAAATCTTCCCCAAAAGTAAATGGAAGCAAAAGCATGAGTTTCCAGTCACTCTGGAAGCGGCCCATTTTGATCTCTAAATATCTTATTTGTTCAGCCTAGAAAACCTTGAAATATCCTGCTTTTCAGACCATCAGTTTCTGGTGTATCTCCTGTAGAGTTCAGAAGCGATGTCTCAAACTGTGCTCAGAGTGTAAAACATGTGAATCTCCCGAGGCGAATCAACCTTTGAGCAGAACAGTTTTCCGCTCTCTTTGCAGCTTTACCCAGAGCTCCCGGTACCCCCATTGTCACGGAGACGACCCCCACCAGCGTCACCATCACCTGGGACTCTGGGAACCCCGACCCTGTTTCCTATTATATCATCCAGTACCGTGCCAAATCTCCGGACAGCAAGTACGAGACGGTGGACTCCATCACCACCACTCGCTACAGCATCGGTGGCCTGTACCCCAACACCGAGTACGAGATCCGTGTGTCTGCCGTCAACACTATTGGTCAGGGCCCACCCAGCAACAGGGTGGAGGCTCGAACCGGAGAACAAGCCCCCGCTAGCCCGCCGAGGAACATCCAGGCCCGAATCATATCACAGAACGCAGTTATGGTGCGCTGGGACGAGCCCGAGGAGCCCAACGGACTGATCAAGGGCTATCGAGTTTATTACACCATGGATCCTTCACAGCCCATGAGCAACTGGCAGATCCACAATGTTCAGGACAGCATGATAACCACCATCCACAGCCTCGTTCCCTCCGAGACCTACACCATTCGTGTGCTGGGGTTCACATCTGTGGGAGATGGACCCTTCTCCGACCCTGTTCACGTTAAAGTGAGACCCGGAGGTGAGTTGTAGAGACGCATGCAATTAAGGAATTAAATCAACTCCTGCAGATCAAATGTGCTCACGTTGGCAGAAAAAGCAAGTTAAGATCAATTGTCAATAATATAGAGATTCACCATAACGTGATGCTGCGTCCCGGCGCTATGACACCAAAACAATAAAACACATTATAAACCAGTGGAGCCATAATTACTGATGATCATGACTTAGTTCTGTCTTTTTACATCACACCTCGTAAACATAACACCGTGTCTGCATTTGTGATCGGAGAAACAACCCTTCACTGCTCAAAACTCACGTTTGAATAGTAAGTAGCAGCTTCTTTTAATAAGAAAAG
>JAUMHP010000041.1:20576520-20587154 GCA_032361065.1 Enteromius trimaculatus | reverse complement strand
AGCTTGCAAAACTTATTTTTCGATCTTGCAAAACTTTTTTTGGAAGATTTTGAGCTTTCGAACACTTAGTTTCAACCATTCAGAACTTTATTTTCAGTTTTGAATCATGGCAGGATATTAATCCCATAGACCGAGAGTTATTGTGTAGAACGTCAACCCTGTTGCAGAGTTGACGGGGATAGACGGGGGCGGTGGTGTTTCTCTGGCGAGGCGCGCGTGCAGCTGGCGGCCAGCAGGGGGCGCTGTGAACGCTGCGCTGTGATTCCTCACCCGCTCTTCAGACCGCAGAAGAAGAAACTGCTTCACAACACTCAGCGCGATGGAGGCCAGTGATGCAGGTAAAACCCCGCACACGCTAAAATATCCTCACAGACAGCGTGTTCTCTCACATATGTTCTTTAGTTGGTGTGTCTGACTCGGTCTTTGGCTCAGTTTGTTGAGACGATGTTAGTTTGGAGTGTTTTGATCGATTAGCCGCTTCAGTGCTAAACCTCTCAAACCAAAACAACCCTGATTAGCGCTGTGTGGCGATAGACACCATATCAGAGCTTTATGTTCTGTATTTCATGCTAAATAATATCTAATATTAGTTATTTTAAACGATAGCTTCAGTTCATTTCATTCTGTAAACATGTTATACAATCTTAACCTTAAAGACGTCTTCAGCAGTAACGTTAGTGTTCTGTTATTTGATAGAGATTAACTCAGTTTGTTCAGTGGGGATACAGATATGAGAATACATCTCATGAAAACACATAGAAATCAGCCCTCCCTCAAATCTAAGAAGACAATGATGGAGTTGTCATGTAAATAATGTGAATAAATGAGGCTTTATTTTTACTGAACATCATTTTTACATGAATATTGTTGACGGGTTTAGTGAGGCTTACCTGAGGGTGTGTGTGTCTGTTACTGTGAGGTTGAAATATCAAAATAACCAACTAGTTAATTCGTTTTATGAGGCACTTGTTAAAGATGAATTGTGTTTCTGTTTAAATCTGTTGTTTTGCATGTTTCTGTGAGGGTTTGATTAGAATTAGTTCAAGCAATGGAAGTGTGTGAGATGAGCTCAGTAATATAATGAAATGAGCGCGTGTGTGTCTCTGTGTCTCAGGTCGCGGCGGCTGGAAGACTCATCAGAAGACTAAACTGAACGTGATCATGAGACAGGAGGAGCTGATCGCTCAGAAGAAGAGAGAGATCGAGGCCAGACTGAAAGAACAGGCTCAGCTGAAGCAGAAGCCCATCCAGAACCAGAATCTGAACCTGGGCTTGGACCAGAACAAACCCAGCAGGTGAAGCACGCTTCTAATCATCACAGCAGGGCAGACGTGATCTGTGTGTGTTAATCTGTGTGTGTGTGTGTGTGTTAGTTCTCCTCCCTCAGAGGCATCTTCTTCATCATCCTCATCATCCTCTTCATCAAACAAGTTTGTTAATGACGGCAGTTTTCTGCAGCAGTTCCTGAAGATGCAGCGAGAGAAGTCCAGCGCTGATGAAGGTTTGTGTCTCTCTCTCTCTCTCTCACGTTTCTATATGATATAGTACAGTATCTGCACGACTGCGAATGTCATATTTAATGGTGGCCCGTTATCGGCGTTAACGCGAGACTCTTATTGTGCGATTAAAAAACTATCACTGTTAATCTATTCTCAAAGTTGGGTTGGAGTCTATACTACAAGCTATGGGGACTTTCACCTTTAGTGCGGATGTGTAGCCAAATTACACTGTAGCCCTATACGGGCGGGACTAGTTTTCTAAACTACTGTACGTATGAGCTTCGAATCTTATCACCTTTCGTCCGTGATCTTCACATGCTGTTTGAAACGCATTGGTATTAGATGCACGAAACCTGCGCGCTGACAGACTTGGGCGTCGTGTGTGCGTTGTGTATGTTTATCCTGAAGCGTCTGATCGCGGCTGCGGATAAATGGGCTTACATTTTCTAATGCTGTTATATAAAACTGATGAACACATTGTGAGTTATGTTTTCGGAGCGGAGCAAAACATCACATATTTCGAAAGAGATCCGCGCATTAGTCTGAAATAAGCCTGTTAAAGCTGCCACTGTCTGTGATCTCATCAGTAATAATCAAGCGGCAATAATGCAGAGGAAAAAAAAGAAAAATCCAACTTTTAAAAGTCAAGACCATTTCTGTAAACTTTTGTATACTCAAAGAGCACTTTTTAAAATAAGTAATAGTTTTAAAAGAGTAGCCAGTTTTTATAATGATTTAAAAAAAAAAAAAGTAAATTTTGCACAAAATAAATGTGATTTTAAAATGTAGCCATGTGCAGTAATATTGAAGGAGTATGTGATATTCTCCTGGTTTCACAGACAAGGCTTAAACTAGTCCCAGACTAAAATGCATGTTTGAACTGCTTCTACTCTTGCTATGACATATCTTAAAATTTTGTAAAAGATGCATTAATATCTTAATTTAACAAATGCCTAGTCCTGGTTTAAACTAAGCCATGTAGCACACAAATTCTGAATGCCTTTGGCACATCTCAAATGAGCCATTTTAATCTAGATGAAAAAAAAAAATCTATGCCCACCCCTAAACATATTACAGTTCAATATATACTATTTCCTTTCAGATGAATACTCTGTTAATGCTATTTTAAAAGCATTAATAGTAATGGTTTGTTTTATTTAATATTTTAATGTCATATTATTATGCGTGGCGTTACTCATGCGTGTGTAATTGCGGTGTATACACATTAGATACAGTATCTGTGCCACAGAATGAGTTTTGTTTGCTAATTTCATCTGAGTCCGTAGCTCCTCGTTATTTTAACTCTATATTTTGATGAAATGTCAAAATCAGTTGCTTCTAATAATGTTAGGTGTGAGTCAGCTCAGAAACACACTCCGTTTATTATAGTTATCAACAGAAGGCCATGCTACACACTTCTGTCACTAGTAGTAAAATACTAGCACATTAATTCAACTAGATCATAGGGCTGAGGTGAACCAAACTCAGGAACCCTGGGTTTAAGGAAAGTTTCCAATCAATTCAGATTCAGGTTTACACCCCTCTTTCAGAATCTGTTTATTATTTTACCAAAGGAAGAGGGATCTTTTGATTTAGTACCGACTTGAATGAGATATTTCACACGAAAGATATTTATATATAGTCCACAAGAGAAAATAAGAGTTGAATTTATCAAAATGACTCAAAAGTTTACACCGCCCTCGATGATGATAGCGTATTGTTCTCTGAATGATAGTTCAGTGATAGTTGTTCTTGGTTTTGCAGCATTTTTGTGTATTTGAACTCTTTCCAATAATGACTGTATGATTTCGAGATCCATGTTTTCACACCAAGGTTTTTATATTTTTTAATTTGAAGGTCATGGTAACTTTAACTTATTGATGTCATTTCCTGCAGGTTCGGCCGGCTTCGCCCCCAGCGCTCTTAGTCCATCTGCGGCCGGGTCTCAGGCTCAGAAGAGGAGCATTCTGATCGGGAAGCGTCCGGGTCTGGGGGTCAGCAGCATGATCAATCAGTTCAAGAACTACTCTCAGTCCAAGAAGCCGGCTCTGTCCTTGACCCGGCCCAGTGTGTTCAGCTCCCCTGATGATGAAGAGGAGGAGGACGATGATGCTGACTATCTGGAGGTCAAAGGTACCGCTCTCCCCGTGTTTTGACCAGGAAACGTTCATCCAAGGGCCTGTTGACCAGCATTCTTCTTCTGGTTGAGTTAACTTGACTAACTAAAGGACTAGTTCACCCATCAATTCATCTGTAGAGCACCAAAGGAGACGTTTAGCAGCATGTTCTCGCTGCTCTTTTACATTTGGTCGTGGATGTTTATTGATACTGCGAAGCTCCAAAAGCACCGTAAATATTCATAGCAGTCCGTATGATTTGCACTATTGTCTTCTGAAGTCACACGATGAGCTGTGTGAGGAGCAGACCCGCATCCATTAAAGTCAGCAGAAGTGGAAATTTCCCGGGTTATGTTCTAGATCTTACTGTAAACTGATTTTTGTTGTTGTTGTTGTTGTCTGAAGTGTCTAAATTGACTGTACCCATGATGTGTTTAGTGATGAGTTTCTAGTGTTAATATCTTGATGAACAAGCACCCGTCGGTCCTCTGCTCACACGCTCATCTGTGGCTGTGTGTGGCTCAGATCTCAGATCCCAGGACAGTCATGAGCTGTGTACAGTGTTTGAGTTAGGCTGGTGTTCTCATAGCCTGCTTAAAGTTTCCCCCCCAGAGGACGGAGACCTGCGCCTCATCATCGACAAGATGGCTGCGTTCGTCGCCGAAGGCGGAGCTGAGCTGGAGAAGAAGGCCATGGAGGACTACAGGGACGATCCCGACTTCTTGTGAGTTCTCGTCTGTAGCTGCGTGTGTTCTGTGTTGGGTTCAGTGATCAGTCCAGATCTTCTCCTGAGCAGGTTCTTGTTTGAGAGAAGCAGTAAGGAGTTTCTGTACTACAGAAGACGAGTGGCAGAGATCAGACGAGACGCGTCTCCTCAGACCGATGGTGAGAAACACCGCTGACAAACACACAGCCTACATTCTATTCTAGTATTAGACTGAAAAAATCCTCACTTTTATTTAAACCGTGTCCAACACATTCGGCTGCATACCACATTTTACAGACCATCTGCACGATGTATTAAACCTGTTTACAAATCATAATAAAGCATATTGTGAATTCACAAACACTACAATTCCATTAATTAAATATATTTGCAGGTTTAATATGTGCTTGAATTATTTAAATGTGTGTGTGTGTGTTATAGTTTACATGAGTGGAGCGTCTCAGACTCCCATCTCTGAATATTGTGAGTTTGGGTTATTATAACATTTATTTGGCAACACAATGTGTGCCATTTCATCAGATTTGTAAGGTTAAACATTTATAAACCTACACAAATACAGGAGAATACATCAAAATCTTTATCAATATGCTACCTGTTCAATACAATTTCAAAATAAAAGTTTAAACCCTCATTCTTAGTTTACATATTTTGATTTCCGTATATTGCAGAAATTACAGCAGCTGCAGGTTTTAAAGAAACGGCCAAATATCAAATATGAAGTGGACATTTGGATCAAATGATGCTTGGTCAATATTAAACAAAGATTAGATGGCACTGTAAAGGGTAAATCAGTCACCAGGCCTTTGGCGCCATCTGCTGGCAGTTGTTATTTTGTTTAATGTATATTAGCTCTTTGTTTATAATACATAATGTATTTGAACAGTTTTGTTAAAATACAGGAGTGCGTGTGTGTTTGAGTGTGAGTGGGTGTCCGTCAGACGTCACTGTGCTCTTCCCGAACCCCATCCAGCTCTCTCTCTACTGCAGTACACTCACTCATAATGGAGCTTGTTTAGTTTGAGCTGCTGGTTCTGATAGACTGCTTAAAGTCTCCTCCTCAGTGGACGACAGCACCAGGAAGGTGGCGGAGAAGCTTGCGCGCTTCGTAGCGGACGGCGGCCCGGAGGTGGAGATCATGGCTGCTCAACACAACCGAGACAACCCTGCCTTCAGGTGAGAGGCTCTGAGAGCAGAAACTCAATCAGCTCGGAGACTGTGTCAAACACAGATGAACAGATGATGATGATGATGTTTGTGCTCTCTCACAGCTTTCTGTATGACTATCAGAGCACGGCTCATCGCTTCTATAAAGCTAAAGTCGACGAGTTCCGTCAGGCCAAGAGCAGCACCCAATCACAACCGGCCGCTCAGCCGGAACACACACACACGGCTGCCAAGAGGAAGAGGAAGAGCCGCTGGGGAGCTGAGGATGATAAAGTAGAGCTGGCCTCGCCAACTCTCATCAGTCCTTCTGCTCCAGCGACCGGATCCAGCACTCCTGCACTGACCGGTACTCTCTCACACACACACGTCTCTCACACACACACACACTCTCATATACACACAGAAACACAGCACTCTTGCACTGACAGGCACACACACACTTTTACATCTTTATGTATAATTTGTGTATACTACTTTGTGTGTAGATCAGGAGCTGAGCAGTCTGGGATATAAGAAGGGGAAGCCAGTCGGACTGGTGGGTGTGACAGAGCTGTCAGACGAACAGAAGAAACAACTTAAAGAACAACAGGAAGTATGAACACACACACATTACCCGTAAATGGTCAGTCATGTCGTTAACATCAAAATAAACTAGTGCTAGTAAAATACATCTGTGACCCTGGATCACAAAACTAGTCATGAGGGTCAGTTTTTTTCAAAATAGAGATGCACCATCAGTGATGTCTGGTTTGTTAGGAGAGGACAATATTCCAAATATTGATAAAATCATCTTTAAAGTTGTTCAAATGAAGTTCTTAGTGATGGATATTACTGATCAGAAACGAAGCTTTGGTATATTTACCATAGGAAATGTACCATTGAACATGATCTTAACTTAATATCCTAATGATTTTTGGCAAAAATAAAACTGTAATGTTGACTCACACAAAGTTTTGTAAAGATGATTTCAGTGCAGGGACTAGCGCTCTCCCTGGCAGAGCCACTGGGGAGCTGCTATGGTTTTTCTCGCTGTTTTTGCTGTTTGCTCGATTAAAAGGAAAAAAGGTGTTTGTTTTTTTTTAAATGATAATGCAAAGTTTGCACAATTGTAATATCCTTACTATCACAATTATTATCACAATTATAATTATTATTATCATTTTCATGTAGGCTGTTTTTATGAGTCACAATCGTTTGTCACCCTTTGTTTATTTTAAATAAATAAAAGTTTTGATGATGCGTTACGCAGATGACAGTGACCAGAATAAGGGCGTCGCCAGGAATGCGTTGCATGGGAATATGGCTAAATTGCAAAATCATGTTTATACAATAAAATATTGTTTTATCAAATCCAATAAATCTTATCAGTGTTTGTAGGTATAGTATTTTAAATTTATTTCAAAATAATAAGATCATAACTATACAAAAATATTTAATTTGTCTACAGTTATGTACTTCACCAGCTGGTGTCGCTGTTGAATTACTTTTTACATACTATCAATTTTTACACTTTTTAATGTTATGTTTTGTAATATTTGCGTTTATTTTTACATTCTTATTTCTTTAAAAACACTCTGTCTATATATATATATAGTGTATATATATATATATATATATACACAAAAGATTGTGACTCGTAAAAAAATACATAAAATGTATAGTAATGGGGAACTTTGGTTCATCATTTAAAAAAAACACCACCACATGCAGCATGTGACAATGTTTCGTTTTTACTGAACAAACAGCCAAAACAGCTGGTAGCAGTCACTTCTGTATACAGCATGGGTTAGCGCCAGCTACGACCTCCTGATGTGTGTGTGTGTATGTTCTATATGGAAAAATACAGTTTAGCTTATTGGGCTCATATTCTGGTCGCAAACGATCATAATTCATAAAAAATACTTGTAATGAATAAATGAAGGATAATAATAATAATACAACTGTGGTAACTTTGCATCATTGTTAAACACCACCACACTCTGACACTGCCTGCTCTAGCTCAAAATTCAAGTAAATTTGATTTATATAGCACTTTTTTCACAGAATCATGATGTTAATGGCTTGTAATGTGAGGAAATTTCCCACCGGTTAACTGATGTGTGACAACACTGCATTAGCTCGTCTGAATGTTCCCTCTGCTTTCTCGCTTTCTTACACATTTAAATTGCATAAGTGACATACTTTCACTTTCAGATAGGTGTCAGTTCAATTCTGTATGTGTGTTTCTGTGTGTACATCAGATGCAGGAGATGTACGACATGATCATGAAGCACAAGCGGGCGATGCAGGACATGCAGCTGTTGTGGGAGAAGGCCATCAAGAACCACCAGCACGAATACGACAGCGACGAGGAGCTGGACCCTGATGACGGGACCTGGGAGCATCGCTTGAGACAGATGGAGATGGAGAAGACCCGAGGTCAGAGGTCACACACTCATGATGTGAGCTGTTCTGTGACATGCATGTGACGTGTGTGTGTGTGTGTGTGTGTGTGTGTGTGTGTGTGTCACAGAGTGGGCGGAGCAGCTGACAGAGATGGGCAAAGGGAAGCACTTCATTGGTGACTTCCTGCCTCCGGATGAGCTGGAGAAGTTCATGGAGACGTTTAAAGCTCTGAAGGTGAGGCTGATCACATCATGTGACCCGACACCCACTGGACCTGTTTGAAAACAGCCATTATTGTCGCAATTCTGCTAAATGAAGAACTGTAAATTGTGAATAGGACAAATTGCTTTTGTTTGGATAAAAGCATCTGCTAAATGAAACAGGAAGTAGTGGTGTGATGTGTGTGTGTGTGTGTGTGTGTGTGTGTAACGAGCAGGAGGGCAGAGACCCTGATTACTCTGAGTACAAGGAGTTCAAGCTGACCGTGGAGAACATCGGCTTTAAGATGCTGATGAAGATGGGCTGGAAGGAGGGAGAAGGACTGGGCTCAGATGGACAGGGCATCAAAAACCCAGTCCACAGGTGAACATACACACTTATACACACTCGCACTCACACTGACTTGGCTTTTGGCGCAACAAGCAAAATATTACTAATACATGTTTATTAAAGCGATAAAAACTCTACTATCTGTGAAAAATAGTGCATGTATAAACCAAATATAATTAAGTTGCTTAAACGATTATAAACTCAATGGCATCATGTATGTGTAGTTTAATACAAATAGACAAAAGCCAATCACAGTACTCTTTCTCTTAAAAGCTGAGATGCAGTGAGACTGAGAGAAACCAGAGCAGTGTAACTGACATTAACCAACACACCCCTCTCCTGAGCGAGACACGAGGGCAGTCTCTGTAGATACTGTGAGAAACATGTGTGTTTGCATTCCAATGTGGATTTTTATTTTAAATCCTATGATTATGAATATTTGAAGTTCATCTTTTTAATTGACAGCCTTCAGAGAACAAACATGACGTGTGTGTTTGACACCTCTAAATGTGCTTTCAGCTTTACTCTCGTCCTAGATCAGTGACCGCTGTTAACCAGGTCAGAGAGAGTCAAGTTAGTGCTGTCAGAAAGAAATACCTAGTGCTGAGTGTGTGTGTGTGTGTGTGTGTGTGCAGGGGCACCACAGCGGTAGACGGGGCAGGGTTTGGAGTGGACAGACCGGCTGAACTCTCGAAGACTGATGATGAGTATGATGCGTTCAGGAAGAGAATGATGCTGGCATATCGCTTCAGACCGAATCCTCTGGTGAGCCTCTCACACTCTCGTTACCCATCAGCCACCTCGGCGTGTTTACAGCTTCATGAACCAGACGTTCTGAGCTTGCAGCGTGTTGTTTGTTTGAGCTCCAGCAGAACTTTCTTCATCTCATGATCAGATCTAGAGCAGTCTGTGATTACAGTCATTAACACGTGTCTTGTGTTTCTCCACAGAACAATCCCAGAAGGCCATACTACTGAACTCCTCCGGAAACGCTCTGTTTTGTTTTGTCAGTTTTTTTTTTTTTTTTTTTCCCCTAAAAACAGGTTATGATGAGTTATGATGTGCTTTATTCAGAAAATAGATTTTTTTCACCCGAGTTAATTTTAATGAGCCCTCACAGATTCGAGTGACACATCTCTGCTTGTTTGTTTTTTTAAAAGCTGATTTATTGCATTCAATCCGAACCGTAAAAGCCCTGATAATGATCACGTGTTTTATGTGTGTTTTACCTGTTGATGAGCAGTGGTGTTAGCTCGGTACAGTCCTGATTAAACTCATTCAGCCGTCTGTCTTTGACTCTGTGAGATCAATTAAAGCCTGTGCTCTCAGACGCTCGGTGTGTGTTTGCTGATTTATTCACCTTCAGTTGTTCTGCTCTGAGAATAAGAACGCAGTGAACCTCTGCAGGATCTCTGTGTTTTGTGAAGCATTCTCTTAAGTTAATTTTACATTGTGACCAATTAGGTTTTTAAGGTACAGATATTCTATGGAGTAAAAGCATTTGAAATAGTTTATGAATCAGAAAGTGCGTTGTTATTGTTTGCTTTAATAAAAGATAAGTATTTGATTGGTTCTAGAAAAGGCACACTAGAATAGCAATGACTCATGTCTATACACTACAGTATGATTATTAAACGTGTTCTGTGTAGAGCAGTAAGTGATATATTGAAATGATTTCGCCCAAAATGTGTAGAAATTTTTTAACAATCTTTTAAGAAGATTAAATTGACCCACAAAGCCTTGAACTGAACACTAGATATATTTATTTGTATATGCAGTGAATAGACTATAGTTTTAACTCATCATCGTTCTCTTTGATTTTGTAAACCGTCCAGAAAAGGCGTGCATACACATTGTTGCCAACTAGTTTACAGGTAAAGTTGCTAAATGGCTTTGTGACGTCATTGGACAATGACGTCATTTTGTGACCACCACGCAACAATGAAATAACAACTGAAATTGGAATCAATCTCTGCAAAGACACGTTGGTTAAAATTTGTTCGTAAAAAATAATATAAACGTTTAATATTACTTGCAAAAGAAATGTGCCGGAATTTTATTATTTTAAATGTATTGAAAAGTTCCACATTCTTAAGCAATTACATTTTATGTATTTTTACCACTGATCTATATAGAGAACTGGATAGCTCATGACGTCATAGAAGTGAAGCCACCGCGCCGCCATATTGCTAT
>JAUMHP010000041.1:20564746-20575509 GCA_032361065.1 Enteromius trimaculatus | reverse complement strand
AACTACCAATCCCTGTAGCGCAGACGTTGGAGCCCTCTGTTGGTAGGGAATAGTAAGATGGCGGATCGAACACTTCCAGTGGCTTCACTGCCTGACGGCAGTTTAGAACTCAATGAGCGATTCAGTCATTATATATAGATCAGTGATTTTTACTAGTAATGCTACACACACTGATCTATATATAATGTTCTCTATATAGATCAGTGGCTACACATCATCAGCAGTGTATAGCAATCCTAGTAGCTGTTCAATAATTATGTGTTTAAGTAACTTTTTCATTACTGTAACTTTTGAAAAGTTGTTCAAATACAGTTTAAAAATAACTAGGTTAATAACTAGGTTTTTTTAAATACAAGTTGCTAGAGTTGTCTGAAACGTTGCTAAATCTACTAAAAAAACGTCACTGGCAACATAGAAACCGTCCTCTCGCGAGATTGACCGAACTCTCGTTCAGGGTAGGGCCGCAGAGCTCTCGCGAGATTAGCCGAGCTCTCGTGTTGTTGTTGTTGTGGTGATGATGGCGGCAGGCGCGGAGGCCCCGGACTCCTGGTATCTGGCTCTGCTCGGTTTCGCCGAACATTTCCGAACCTCCAGTCCTCCCAAAATCCGCTTGTGTGTGCACTGCCTGCAGGCCGTCTTCCAGTTCAAGCCGCCGCAGAGAGTGGAGGCCCGCACGCACCTGCAGCTCGGCTCGGTGCTCTACCACCACACGAAGAACAGCGAGCTGGCCCGCACGCACCTCGAGAAAGCGGTGAGAGCGCGCAGGAAAGACCGAGGCTTTAGCCGAGCGACTAGGCCGCACTCCCGGCCTGCGCTTTACAGTGTTATTATTGTTATTGTTAACAATTCATTCACAGATTCAATGACGGAATGTCCTATTGGTTGTTTTTTTCGTGTTTCAAGGGCTTATTATTGTAAAGCATGTATAATGAGAGTCTGTTGTGTTTTCCCTCTTTCTTCTGTATTTGTTCTGTGGGATTATGGGATGTGCTGCTGTAGGTATTAACAAATATGACTTATATTTCTCTTTCTGTCTCTTTTTCAGTGGCTTATCTCACAGCAGGTATCCTTTAAGCACATGTCAAACTTGATCTTGTGAATTGTGTTGAGTTTGTGATTAGTGCGAGTAGCAGAAGTTCTGCTGTAAGTGTGTGAAGAGACACAGCTGAGTTACATGATATTTAATGAAAGCGGTGTTTTCTTGAGCTTTCCTTAGCCAGGTATACAGGTAGCACAGTTTGAGGATGTCAAGTTTGAGGCGGCGAGTCTCCTGTCAGAGCTGTACTGTCAGCAGGTGAGTAATTCCTCTTCCTTCTCTCGAAAATACACATCCCAGTGGTATGATGATTCAAGTAAATTATACATTTATTTTCTTACTCAGTATTTCTGTCTTGTTTTCTAGTACAAACATTCTTGAATCAAGATGTGTTTACTGGACAAACAAAATGGCTAGATATTCACTGTGTTCTTTTTTTTTTTTGCTTGTTTTTATTTATTTATTTTCCCAGAAAACAAGACATAATATTGTAGGCCATTTTACCTTTTAAAGTAAATTATTCTTGATTATAAGAATGTTTAGATATTTGGTTAAATGAAGGTTTGTAAAGGTAAGCTGATATTTCCTCCTGGCACACTACAGAATGTATTTAAAACTGCATAAATCCTCTTCTCTTTTAAAGAACTTGGTTGACTCGGCGAAACCTCTGCTGCGGAAGGCCATCCAGATCTCACAGCAGACTCCCTACTGGCACTGCAGGCTTCTGTTCCAGCTGGCGGTACGCCACACACACACACACACACACACACACATAGTGTGTCGCTACAGTCCACAACACACTCATGCTGAGTCTAATATAAGAATCAGGTTTGTGGTGATGATGATGGTGATGGCGTGTTCTGGATGTTGTTCTGCAGCAACTCCATACACTGGAGAAGGATCTGGTGTCGGCCTGTGATCTCCTCGGGGTCGGAGCGGAGTACGCCAGAGTGGTGGGATCGGAGTATACCAGGTCTTTCAGAGCTTCACATCAGTTACTGTGATGATCAGTGTGTTATCTCACTCAGTGTGTTAATGTGCTCACTCTGCTGCTCGTTTTCACAGAGCTCTGTTCCTGTTGAGCAAAGGCATGGTGAGTAACCCTCGGTGTCTTGTGAAGACAATACAAAAAAAATTGGTTTTATTTTATTCTCATGTGCCCTTCAACCGAAAAACCAGTCAGAAGGGTTCATTATTAGGGGTTGGAGTGCATAGGGTAGTTGCTCTACGACGCACCGTTTTCCAGCAAAATTGAGCTATATCCCAAACCCACTTTTACAAACTAGTCCTGTGTAGCTCTGACTCTTGGGGGTGCAATCAGAAAAACATATTTTCAATTATTACTAGACAACCGTTGGTCTGATCAGTGTATGAGGACAATGGTGTATCTCAAAAAACATGGCCATCATCGGCTAATGAAATTGGAGTACTAGTTAGACAAATTTAACGTAGGTCGATCTGAACGAAACTTACTGGGCATGTTCGACTCATGGCCCTAAAGGTCTGTAAGATTTTTAAACATTTTAAAGATAAGGTCTGTAATTTTTATACAAATCGGCCACTAGTTTTTTGGTTCAGTAATCACATGGTGTTTCCCACACCCACACATTTGATAGAGCTGCTCATACTGAGCAACTTTGCCTCCGGGACTAATGCTGTCAGTCAAACCGTTCGTGTTAAAAACCTACTTGTTCAAACTAGTCTCAGGTTTGTCACTCTATCTGGATCAAACCAATACAGAACAATTCTCTAGACCCTCTATATTAATGATTATCCAAAAAATTGTACATGTTGTACTTTGGTTAGCTATAAAAGCGTCATTTAAAAAGGGGGGTGGCCACATATACTCAAAAGGCGATAAAAACACAATTCTTTATGAAACGTGGTTAAAACTTGACAGATGCATGCATGAAAAGTTATAATATAACACAAACACTGTTGCAAAATTGCAATTAATAACCACTAGATGGCAGCGGAAGACCACTAATGTGTTCATTAAACACTAAAACAGTGTTTGCTGATACAGACATTATAAAATCTCTTTTATAATATTTAAAATCACATTTAAAGTTTACCGTTTTGCCAGATAATCATTACAGCGAGACATGAAAATTGTTGCAATAAAGCCTTGCAATAACTGTCACCTATCATTTACTTAAAATATCTAAAACTGCAACACAATGTGTGTGTGAATGTATGCCTGCGTGTGTGTTTGTATTTATATTATAGTTTATTCATTTCTGTGTCTCTGAGCCTGTTTACGAATGCTTAAGTGTCAGACATGCATCCAGGTTGCCCTGTACAACCTCCAAGGCCTAACAAATGCTCAAACCCCGGTAATTGCTGCTTGCAGCTATATTTTTAAATTGAGATTAATGCGTTAGCTGAATAATCATCTCTCCACTGATGTCTGGTGTGTAAGGGGAGGACAATATCTGTCTGAGATACAACTTGGAAATTTACTAAATATCTTCATGGAACATAAAGATAGTGTTTTTTTGCATAAAAGAAAAATGGACAATGTCTCACTCAAAATCCTAATAACATAATACTCGCAAAAAACATGACAGTTATTATTTCATAGGCATGTAGAGTTGGTTAAAAACAGGGAATGCTGTGGAACTCTGAACTCTGTAAAAACGGATTTTTTTTTTTAATGGTTATTAAAAGAGGTTTGATTTGTTTTTTCTAAAAAGTAAACCCAAATACAAATGCCCAATTCTTTTTTTTGTTTTTGTTTTTTAACCAAATTTTGTAGCCCTTAAAAGTATTTAATACTTCAAATTAATCATTCTTTCCAAATACTGTATTTTGCTTGTATCACAATGTATTGCATAAATATTTTTCAGTGTCGTCATTTTCCAGTGTTTTGAGCATGTCTAAATAATGTCTGGAAATGGTCTGAGAGTGTTTCTGGGGTCTTCTCAGTCTCTGTTCTTCTTCTTCTGTCTAAAGCTGCTGCTGATGGAGCGTAAGCTGCAGGAGGTCCATCCTCTCCTGACCCTGTGTGGTCAGATCGTGGAGACCTGGCAGGGAAACCCCATCCAAAAGGAGTCTTTGCGTGTGTTCTTCCTGGTGCTGCAGGTGACCCATTACCTGGATGCTGGACAGGTGAGAGCTGCTCACTCCACCTCCTCACCTGGTGTTAGACTCCTCTATAGACTCTGATTGACCTAGGCCTGTGTGTTGTGAGAGCAGGTGAAGAGCGTCAAGCCGTGCCTGAAGCAGCTGCAGCAGTGTATTCAGACCATCTCCACACTCCACGATGATGAAATCCTGCCCAGTAACTCGGCCGATCTCTTCCACTGGCTGCCCAAAGAGCACATGTGTGTCCTCGTCTATCTGGTGAGCACTTCATGTTTCACACACACTCACACAAACACACACATACACACAGGTTAATTCAAAGTGCTTTACATGAAAAGGAATTAAAATAATTACAACAATTTAAAAGTAACTGTACATTTTTAAAATTAGATTTTCTAAATAAATATAATTAATATGAATATAAATTATTAGTTAATTATTAGTTATAAATTAGTTACTATTAAACTTGACTGTCTGGTGTGTTGTTTGCTAATTTCTTGTATCATGATGTCAAGTTCTTTAAATGTGCTATAAAAATGTATGGTTATAAATGCTATTGTTTTTAAATAATTTTGCATGATTACAAAATGTTTTGTTTTTTTCTATTAAAATCTGTTGGAATATGATGCCTTTGATGCTTTCATTATTTGTTGTGATTTGTCACTTTTTTTGTATGTTCTTTGATTATTTGAATACATTTTTATATCATATTAACATAAAATGAACATACATGTTGAATGAAAGCGAACTAAACATTTTTCTCATAGAATTACAAACTAGACCATTCAATTGTGCAGAAATATGAAAAGTGAGGTTTATAATTTGTATTTGTATCTGCACCTGAGTGATTTTACTGGTGATGATGGGAGAGAGAGGTGAGGTGTTGATGTGTGTGTGTTTCAGGTGACGGTCATGCACTCAATGCAGGCTGGGTATCTGGAGAAAGCTCAGAAGTACACTGATAAAGCCCTGATGCAGCTGGAGAAGCTGAAGAGTGAGTCTCCTCACATCATGCAGAGACTCTGTGTGTGTGTTTGTGGTAACCGATGCTCTGATGTGTGTGTTTCTCAGTGCTGGACTGCAGCCCTATCCTGTCCTCGTTTCAAGTCATTCTACTGGAACACATCATCATGTGTCGTCTGGTGACAGGACACAAGGCCACAGCGCTTCAGGAGGTGTGTGTGTTTGACAGTGGCCTGATCCTGCTGCTGCTACTGTACTGTATGTAACAGGTGTGTGTGTGTGTGTGTGTGTGTGTGTGTCAGATCTCTCAGGTGTGTCAGCTTTGTCAGCAGTCTCCACGGCTCTTCTCCAATCACGCGGCTCAACTCCACACACTGCTGGTGAGGACACACTCCACAACATCAGTCATCTCTGCTCACTCACACACTCTCTCACACTCACACACACACTCTCTCACACTCACACACACACACACACTCTCACACTCACACACTCTCTCACACTCACACACACACTCTCTCACACACACTCTCTCTTTCTCTCACTCTCTCTCTCTCTCAAGGGGGTAGCACACCGGACGAGAAGCGAAGCGCGGCGTCGCGTCGTGTCATGTCTTTAAAATTCGAACACATTGTTTTCTATAGGTGTACGCACACTGGCGGTGCAATTCGGCATCTGTCCGCGGAGCCTGGCTATGACTCAGGACGCTATTCAAATTCCTGTCGCGCCGCCTGCATTGTTATATATTAAATAGCATCATATTTGTTTCAAATCGTTGTTAATTATACCAAGATTCCACTGCTGCAAATACTGTACAACTTACATTAGTTTACAGCTTGAATTAAATGTAAACATATAGAAAAAATATGTAGCATCTTTGTTTTTATAGAGCAAACAAATCATATTATAGAATGTGCGCGTCTGGTGTGCGATACTTCGAGCTGTCCGTGGCGCTGCGCTTCTCGGTGTGCGACCCCCTTCACACACTCTCTCTCACACACTAATGTTGGGTAATTTGTTGATTTAAATCACAGCCTTTGTGATTTAATAATTGGACTGTCATATTGTGAATTTTTATTTTATTTTATTTTTTCTATTCGATCAGATGAGACAACGGTGTGTGTGTGTTACTCATGTGATATTTGTGTGTTTCAGGGTTTGTACTGTATCTCTGTTAACTGTATGGATAATGCTGAGGCCCAGTTCACTACAGCACTGAGGGTGAGACACAAAACATTCACTGTTCTTACAGACGTGATGGAGCTGAGCTCACTGTGTACGTGTGTTTGCAGCTCACCTCTCATCAGGAGCTGTGGACATTCATCGTCACTAACCTGGCGAGTGTGTACATCAGAGAGGGAAACAGACATCAGGAGGTCAGTCATCATCAAACACTTTTTAATAATCATCTTCCGTAATCATCACTGATTCGTCGTCATCTTCTTCTTTTCATTTGTGCAGCTTTACAGTCTATTAGAGCGGATAAACCCAGACCACAACTTTCCTGTCAGGTAACGTCTACAGTCTCTCTCTCTCACACACGCAAATAAATAAAATATGAAATAATGCAAATATAAAATCTAAAGGCGCCAGTAGATGTCAGCAAGTGAATCTTTCGTAGAGCTCATTCACTTCAGTAATGATTCACACTGTTACTCAGAGACTCGTGTACTGATGAGTTTACAGCACTGACATGTTTATTACTGTGAATCGGTCTGTGTATGAAGCTCTTCATCTCTCTGTTAGAAACTGAACTCTTATGTTTCTGTTTAGTTCTCACTGTCTGCGTGCCGCTGCCTTCTACATCCGGGGCCTTCTGTCCTTCTTCCAGGGACGCTACAATGAAGCCAAGTCAGTTTCCTCTACCTGTTTTCAGACCTATGTTTGTGTGTGTGTGTGTGTGTGTGTTAGCGATGCTGATTAGTGTGTGTTTGCAGGCGTTTCCTGCGTGAGACGCTGAAGATGTCGAATGCGGAGGATCTGAATCGTCTGACTGCCTGCTCTCTGGTGCTGCTGGGACACATATTCTACGTGCTGGGGAACCACAGAGTAAATCACACACACACACACACACACACACACTGCAGCTCTCTCCTGTGGAAGTGTTCTCAGTCATTCTGTGTGTTTGTGTTCAGGAGAGCAACAACATGGTGGTTCCTGCGATGCAGCTGGCCAGTAAGATCCCAGACATGTCTGTCCAGCTCTGGTCATCAGCTCTGCTCAAGGGTCAGTTCACAGCACACACACACACACACTGAAGGGTCAGTTCAGTGAAGAAATGAACATATACAGGGTTGATGACTAGATTTTTATTTTTGGGTGAACTACCCCTTTAAATTAAAATGCTAAAGGGGACATAGGTCATAGTTTTCCGCAAGCTAGTTCTTTAAGGTCTTCATAAAAAGTCATACTTGGGTTAAAATTTCTGAACCGCTCTGGTCACAGCGAGGTGTTTCAGTGCATGTCCCTTTAAATGCTAATAAGCTCTGCTAACCCTGCCCTTATCTTCTGTTTAAGTCACCATTATTATTGATGGTTATAATGGCTCAAAAAAACTGTCAAGTCCTCTCACTGTAGTGGACGTGAGAAACTGACCACTGAGTATCACATGAGCTTTGTATCAGTACGTCATAAATAGCAGGCATGATTTGTGTTCGCTCCTCATTCAGTGCAGACAGAAGATCAGAGGCGGAATGCACAGTCATAATTTCTTACCCAATCATTCTTCATACAGTGGACTGACCATAAAACTCATAAAGATGTGGGAGCTCTTTGACCTGAGCATGTTTTACTTTAAATGCTGATGGGATCTTTTTCCACCTCAGACTGAAGAGCTCTTCATTACACAGAGTGATCTGAGAACTTTAACTTTGACTTGTGGTCATGTTTTATTACCATCTTCTGAACTGTGTGAGTGTAGGTGTGAAGGTGTGTGTTGATCAGAATCTCTCATCACGTGTATCTGTCCAGATCTTAACAAGGCCTGTGGGAACTCAATGGATGCTCATGAAGCTGCTCAGATGCACCAGAACTTCTCCCAGCAGCTCCTGCAGGACCACATCGCCGCCTGCAGCCTCCCAGAACACAACCTCATCAGTGTATGGACACACACACAAACACACTCTCATTTACACACTCTGTCATACTCAGACACTCGCATCACCCGACAGTGGAAATATCAGGAGAATCTCTGTCCATTAGTAATATTGCTTTGCTTTAAACTGATGACTTCGACACCAACAGCTTGTTTGTTTGATGAGGAATATCTGATCATTCATTTCCACACAAGACTGTTTATTTTGATCTAAATGATGTATGAATGAAGATGTTTGACAAGGTTTTCTGTGTTTCAGTGGACTGAAGGCCCTCCCCCTGTTCAGATTCAAGCTCAGAACGGACCCACCACCAGCCTGGCCAGCCTGCTTTAAACACACACACTCTCTCTCTCTCTCTCTCTCTCACGGAACGAGCGAGACTCCGCTGCCTTTCACCTGCAGACTTCTCTCTTGTATTGTTCAGATTTTAACTTATTGAGTTGTTTATGGTTTACGTTTGATTGGCTGTGTTCAGAGCAAGGACAGACCGGGGGTCAGAGGTCAAAGGTCACAGCGTGTTTGTGTTCTGCTCTGTTTTAACGCTGTCGTCACACATCGCTCCTCACAGACAGGTCCTCAGATCCATAAACTCTCATCTCTGGTTCATATTCAGCTCATATTCTCGACAAAACAGAACATGTTTTCATGACACATTTAACCTCCAAATTGTATCAAATCTTCATTTTGCTGGCATGTTATTTCTGCTTTCGGTTTCCGCCGGTGTAAAAACATCTTTACAGTATTTATGTGCTTAAAGTAATGATAGAAAGCATCGGTTTTTGCAAAAATGTGTTTATGAAAATAACGTTACTGCTTGACTTTCATGACAGGAAGCTTGATTTCCATTGTTTTGGGCTGAGGAGGGATGCGTTTAGTTAACAGGTGTGTCAGAAAGTGGTGGTCAGGTGACCAGCAGAGGGCGCCGTGGCTGTGTTTTATGTTCAGAGGAGCTCAAGACTGAATCGTGTGTGTGTGTGACGGCAGTCTTCACTTTTCTATGCGCTGATATTTTTACACACGACTCACATTTGTTTTGTACCTGCACGTCTCATGTTTTACCCTCTGTACAGTCTTTTCTTTTAAAGGTATTTACCTCTTTTCCTCTGTAGTTTTAACAAATACATTTATTAAATTTTGTAAAGTTTGAATATTTATATACTGCATTTAACAATATTATAATCTTTGTCATTATTTTGATTTGGAATAGCCTTTGTTTGTATAAATGTTATGAAAACTTTCTGTAGTTTATCAGACGCTTTGAGCATCGGGTAGTAAAGGCTCATTCTGCTCAGATCAGCTGCCGCTCTTTCTAATAACTGTTTTTAAACTCATTATTTCTTTGTGTCTGCTTCAAAATCATCAGGATTTTTAAAATAAAATTGGAGAACTGTATGAAGGGTGCTGTGTGAGTTATTCAGCATTTCAGAAGTTTACGTCGCTGTGTCTGCTCAGAAAGCCACGCGGATTCTGATCGTGGAAAACGTCACTCAATGATCAGAGCTACACTCAATTCTGCAAAATGAGTCTAAAACTATGAAGAACACCACCCAGTAACACATGCAGGGCAAAGTTAGGCCAGTTCCCACTGATCATTAATATACAACCAAAAAAAAATCCCTCAAGTTCTGGATGCGTCTAAAGTACCACAGAAACACTACATTTTAAAGCACTACAAACTCAAGAACTGCACCCTGAAAAGACTCAACTCAGTAAACTAGTTCTGAGACTTACTAACCACTCTCAGACCAGGGGCCTGTACCATAAAGCCGGATTAGCTGGCTAGCCAGGTAAGTTTAGGATTAGTTTGCACCAATACTGGGTTTTAGGTACCATGAAAGAAACTCGGCTTCAATTGGTGTCGTTAACTTGCGCTGCACGGCTAACATGCTCTGGGGCAGGTTATGTTCTGAGTTGGAGAGCTCAAAACGAAATTTGACCAATCAGCTTGCAGCAAGGTGACACGTGTCTGGTGCAATAAAGCCACTCCCCAGCTATTCTTACTCCACATTAAAGGACGCTGCAAAGTAAAACATTGTTTAAAGATAAAATCATTAGGGGTTCGAGCGCGTAGCGTATTTTCAACTGTAACTAGACAACCGTTGGTCAGATCGGCTTAAAAATTAATATGCAGCAACTTGGTCCAAACTGGCACAAGCCTATAAAAGGATATTGGTGTATCTTAAAAAACATGGCCGCCATTGGCCAATGAAATTTAAGCACTAATTAGACAAGGTTAACAAAGGTCGATCTGAACGAAACTAGGCATGTTCGCCTCATGGCCCTAAAGGTCTGTACGAGTCTTGAAACAAATCGGCCACTAGTTCGCGCTAACGAGTTTTTTGGCTCAGCAATCACGTGGTGTTTGACACACCCACAACATGCATATCATTTGATAGCTCTTCTCATACTGAGCAACTTTGCCTCAAGAACCATTGCTGTCAATTAAATTGTTCATAAGTTATTAACAAATATGTTAAAAACCTACTTTTGCGAACTAGTCCCTAGCTGGTTTTTCGCCCAATCCGAACCAAACCACTGCAGTAATAATCTGTGGACTCTCTAGATCAATAATTATCAAAAAA
>JAUMHP010000041.1:20532436-20542648 GCA_032361065.1 Enteromius trimaculatus | reverse complement strand
GTTCCCTATTTATATACTTTTAATTTATTAATTACCAAACTCATTAACCAAACTCACCAAATAAACACACAAGTTTTAAACATTTCTTAGTGTATTTATACCTTCTTTTTTTTTACATTTATTAGTAAAGTACATTTCCTTATTTATTTATTTATTTATTAAAATTTATTTTTATTAAAAGTGGTTAAGTAAAATAAAATGACATTGAATTACCAGCAGGTGAGTATAAATGGTATGTTCCTTAAGCCTGAACTCAGACTTAGCCTCACAGTTAGCCTGCCCCGGACCAGGCTAAATTCCTAGCATAAGTTGCTGTGGTAACTGAGTTTAAACTTATTCAAGTTTGATTTATGGAACCGAATCTACCAAAAATAAACCTGACTTACCGAAATAAGACTGGCTTATTCTCTAATCTTGGTTTATGGAACAGGCCCCTGGATGAAGACCATGAAGATGCAGCAAACCAAGCAGATATTAATGTTGGCATGAAAGCTACAAATAACTTATGAAATGGATAAAAATCAGAAAAGTGGAACAGCACTTGATTTTATTGGACTGGGGAAAGTACTTCTGTCTTGATTTCCAATACAAATATTTCAATGCAGATACATTTTACTTAAGAAACTAAAATGTTCCAAAGCAAAAAAGAGGTTACATTTGTTCTGTTTTTGCTCAAATCAAGAACAAAAACCTCCCAAACAAAAAGATTTTCGATTTATTTTTCTCACCATGTTGGCAAATATTTTTACTAGCAACTTTATTTTGCTGCATTGATTAATTGATAAGTATTGACATCTTGTCAACTGCTCTGTAATAAATGTACCTTGATTTAAGAATGTTTAGATATTTGTTCTGGAAAACAATACAAAAATACTGCATGAGAAAACCACTTTTTACAGTGTCTCTACTGAAACTGACAGACATGAACGCGACTGGCTGAACGAGAATACATCAAGTAAGGAATCTGGTCAAATAAAAAAGTAAACAACAACAGTGAAAAATGAACGAACGATTCAGAATCAAATCTGTGACATACATTGAGAACATATATTTCATGCTGACTTGTTTTCAATCATGAGTATGTGCTGCTCTTACGCTCTTAACGCGAGACCTGCTTCCTTCAGAAAACATCAGAGACAGAGGAAAAACACGCTCTAACCTGACAAAAACAAACAACACACACAGAAAGACGTCTAGACACACAGACAGGTTGAGCGTCAGGCTGTTCTAACACACTTCACAGGAGGATTTCCAGACTAAAAATACCTGCAGCATCTCCAACCACATCTAACAGCAGATAACTGCAAAACTGTGCATTACTGCAGAGACCCTTCACTAAACTACAGCAACAGAACAGAGAGCTTGGGACGTTCACTGACGCACTTATACACACCAAAGATCCCTCTCGCATACATTTCATGTGATGTGCCATTTATACAAACACTGCAATAACACGTTAACTTTTTATTTCAATCTTCTACTAACAGCAAGTAGCTTCACAACTCCATGCCAAGTAGAGTTAGTAGACATGCGTTTGTGAATTATGAAAATTAAATGAGTTGACATGTAGTTACAAAGTTCCTCATAAGACAATGACTCTGTTCTCTATTTTTGTTCTCTATTGGCCTTGTTTGGCTAATTCTGGCACGGTTTACAGTTATGTTGATTAATCTGCATTACCCCCGTAAACAAATACACTTAAAAACAAAGACAGAAACAAAAAGACCTCTCTGAATTCAATAATGAAATGCCTTTAGCTGAACATTGAGTGTTTAATCTCGTCATTATACATTACTGAAACTCTATTCTCTGAATTTGATACTGTTCCGTGCTTTGAAACACTCTTGATTGCTATATGAACAAAGGGGTTGATTGATTGATATAGTTAGTAGAATGTCTAAAGTGGATGAAGTGCAACCAACAGGACTAATGAATTTTGATTTCATGGTTCCTCAAAGAGTAGAAACGAAAGCCGGATGAGCTTCATGAGATTCAGAGCCGCTTATAATAAGAGCCCGACATGCGTCTGTTCTAGGAAATCATCTATCATTCTTCAGTCTAACCACACACACACACACACACACACTCAGAGAACTGACATCTAACAGCTCAGCACTGCCAAAATGACGCACAGACCTGCTGATGGGGCGCACTCACACACACAGAAATACATGCACATGTGGTTTCACAGATGTAGGTGCCACTTGCAGAGGCTGAAGATCAAAAATAGCAACGTTTCTGCTTATCTAATTTAGTTTACATAGGTTAATGATCTGAAACGCCGCTCTATAGTGAGCGTCAGTAAAGCACACATGCACACTGATTTCAACGGGCTCATCGCCAAAAGAGCAGCTGTTTGGTTTGCTTACATGCAAATCCTTCATAACACCCAAGAGCATTCATGAAAAGTGCTGTTTACCCAGAATCCCCCAGCGCTTGTTCTGAATGAGCGTGTGTGTATTTGTACACAAGCGTGGGCGTCTTTCTCTGGTTATATGCAGCTGTTGGTGGGAAAGCTGCGCTCATTAGAATAGTCATTGTGCGAGTTCTTGTGAATGAGCATGTTCTGGTAGAAGAGGAAGTGTGTGACCGCAGCGAGAGCTTTACCTGAGCATCTGAAAGAGTCTCCAGCGCCTGCAGGACCGACTGCTCTGAGCGGCACGACTGCGACTGCAAACACACAACGACATCACAAACTCAACAGGTGCACTCCCAACACACGCACTAGATATTTAACACAGACAAAGCATTTAGTTCAGGCCTTTAAATGCGATTTCTGAGAAGGAAGAGTTTTATACCATCAGTCCTGCTTCAACCGTGGGCACCAGCGTCAGTCTGCTTCCGTCAATCACACCATAATCCTGCAGTTTCCCTGAGTTTAACCTCCTGCAGACAGAACACGATCACTGATGCTTCCCATCATCCACCTCTCCAGAACTGACAGATACATCAGGATATTCATGACATGGTTTCAGTTCTGTATGTTTCGTTTTCTGAACAAACATCTCAATTTTCATCACGATATTGTTTCTGGAGTGGATTAGAATGAATTGTTGAAACATGTAATGAGCATGACATGCTCTTTTCAGTAATTAATATTTAGTTCTATTATTATTAGAATATATATAACAGCACAGACACTATAAGATGAGAAGAGCGAAGTGTAATAATGACCCTGCAGAGCTGCTTTAAAGCTGAAACTGAGCTGGTTTCATAAATTATTTGGCTAATTTTGAAACAACAACAAAAGAGCAGCTTCAAGCTTAATTAGCTCTGATCCAAACCCAGAATAACTTCAACTGTCCTTTAACATCACAATAGTTGAGTTTAAGCAAAAACGTCCAGATCTGCAAATGGGCTAATAATTTACCTAAAAAAAAGAAAAGAGGTTTTCATTTCCTATAAACAGATGCTTGCTCTTGATTTAAGGCTGAACTCACTTCTGTTCAGTTTTTCAGACATCCTATCACCGTTTGGCATCTTAAGTTACTGTATCCTGATTAGATATTTGCTCTGGACATTTTTTTCGCAGTGTATGCAGCATTTATGAAATGTAGACTTTGTGATCTGATCTAAAAACCTATTCGTGGAGGGACAAATCAAATCCTTTTGAAAACCTGCAGAAACATGGAACATCCACCTCCTAAACCATTACTCAAAGAAAAGAAGCCATTCAAAAGAACAGATTCAGAACCGGCTCCGAATCAAGAGTTCGGGTCCCGGACGGACTCACGTGTCTCGGTGCAGCAGCAGCAGTCGCTCCCTCGGAACCCGGAGCTTCTCGGACAGTCTCCGGCTGAGCCCCTCCACAGTCTCGTCCAGCGGAACGGACAGTTCGAAGCGGCTCCCGGTGGTGGAGCTGATCGATACGTTCATGGACGAGTCGCCGCGGAGGAGCTCCTCACACCGGGACCGCGATCCGTGACTCCGCGTCTCGGTGTTCCGCTCCATCCGAGAACCCAGTGTTCTGTGATCCGAGCGGGTGACGGTGCGTGATGAACGGTTCTCCTGCTCTGTATAAACCCTAATATTCCGGTGAAATATCCGCGGTGATCGGTTTGGTTTTCTGAGGTAAATCCACCGTCTCGCGCGCTGCTACAATAACGGCCGTCGATCCGCACCAAAATATCAATATCAGCAGGCCAATAGGATCCGAATGTACATTTATATTTATTACGAATGCTATTATTTATTGATTAATTTATTTTTTCAAGGCTCGTAATGCAGATCTAAGCCGATTGCTCAGTCTTCTGTGCGGCGCAGCTGCTGCGTCTATATTTGTTACTAAGCCTAGCCAAAAGATCCCGCCCACCGCCATACACAACTAATGGCGATAAAGGAGACGATTGCCTTCGTCTCATGTCAGCCAATCAGCTGTCGTTCGTAACAGCCACATGCACAGAAGCCCTGCCCACCCACACTGTCCTCTGCGATACTTGACGTGACCAATAAGAGAAACGCAGAGAAAACAGCCACGCCCCTTCCCTCTGTGATCATTCATAACATCTGAGAACAACACATTTCAGTAAAACATTTTATTCTTGTATTTTAACACCGGCTTTCATGTAATGACAACATAATGCAATGATTACGCATTTTTAAGAAAGCAAATGTATCTATGTATTTTATTTATTTAAAATTTTAATAACTTCAATCATTTAAATGAATGTTTATAAATGAGTCAAATATTTGTGATGTTCTTTTGGCTTTGTTGTTTATAACATCCATGTTATGTGGATGATGTATATATCATGTGAGCTCAGTTCTGTGAGAAGGAGAGGATGTTCCTCAACACATGAATCATTCCTGAGGGTCTGATCTCCAGAACTCTGTCAGCGAGGCTGTGATGAGTCCAAGTGTTTTCATCTCTGAGCAGAGTCAGCACGAGCTCTGATGAATCAGGCCTGTTTACAAGTGTTCATCACCATCATCATCATCTGGGGCGTGTCGGAGTGAGTCATCACGTCAAACGCTCACTTCCTGCTTTTCCCAGCACTGCTGCGGTGTTCAGGAATTTGTGATGAAGTTATTAATATCTTGATTATCTGAGTGTGTGAGAAGTAGTGGGAGGAGGTTTGTGCTCGGGAGGAATGTGGAGTGAAATTCCCAGCCCTGTTCCTGAGACAGAACATTCCGATACCATGAGGCATGTTGTTTTATGATTGTTTTACAATATTCACACATAGAGCGTTTTGTGTAAAGGTTACAGTAATACGAGTCACTCACGGGTTAGTCAGGATGTTTGTTAAACACATTTAAGTAAAACATAATAATAAAAAGTAATATGAACATAATATACAGTTTGTGTTAACTATAATCCGGAATTACAAGTAGATGAAGAATGTACAGGTTTCTATAGTAATTATGAATATGCAGTAGATATGAATATTATCTTTCATATCTTTGAGATGGGGGGGAGTCAGTGTGGGGCAGAGTTCAGTAAGGAGACTGCTCTTGGAAAAAAGCTGTTCCTCAATCGACTGGTTCTAGTCCAGGGGAGTCTGAAGCATCTGCTCAAAGGCAGGAGAGAAAACAGTCTGTGAGCAGGGTGAGAGGAGTCTTTGAGAATACTCAGCGCACTGAGCGCAGCTTCTTCTGGATGTCCTCAATGGAAGGAAGTGGAGTCCATATGATGCGCTGGGCAGTTTTCACCACCCGCTGCAGCGCCTTACGCTCTGCAACGCTCCCCTACCACACTGTGACACAGTTAGTTAGGATGCTCTCTATTGTGCAGCGATAGAAGTTCACCAGGATTGCTCAGGACAGCCGGTTCTTCTTTAGTTTCCTCAAGATCAAAAGACGCTGGTGAGCCTTCTTGACCTAGGCTGGAGGTGTTGGTGGTCCAGGACAGGTCCTCCGAGACGTGGATCCCCAGGAACTTGAAGGATGAAAAAGACTCAACAGCCATCCCGTTAATGTTGATGAGATCATGTGAGCCTCTTCCCTCCTTCCTAAAGTCCACGATAAGCTCCTTAGTCTTGGTGGTGTTAAGGAGCAGGTTATTGTCTGTACAACATGTGGCCAGATGCTGAACCTCTTCTCTGTAGGCAGTCTCATTGTTGTTGCTGATGAAAGCGTTCACCACCGTATCGTCTGCAAACTTGATGATGGAGTTGGATCCATGTACAGGTCTGCAGTCATGGGTGAAGATGGAGTAGAGGATGGGTCTCAGCACACAGCCCTGTTGTACACCAGTGTTTAGTGTGATGGTGGTGGAGCAGATGTGGCCTGACCTGACATGCTGTGGTCTGTTGGTCAGAAAGTCCATAATCCAGTTGCAAAATGAGGTATTAATGTCCAGGTCTCTAAGTTTAGTGATTAACTTAGAGGGTATGACAGTGTTGAATGCTGAGCTGAAGTCAACAAACAGCATCTGTGCGTAAGTGTTCTCATTGTCCTGGTGTGTGAGTACAGAGTGCAGTGCTGTGGAGACGCTCCTGTAGCTACGATAAGCAAACTGGTGTGGGTCCAGAGTAGGTGGGAGAGAGTCCTTGTAAGTACAATGGTTACTACCTAATTAGCTAATAACTATGTATTATACAATTTTATAATAAAGTGTTACCGAACATTTTACGAGAAGAATGCTTAAGAAAACCTTTCTAGAACATTTTGAGAACGTTCCCTATAATCTGGGAAGGAGCAGTTCATCAAAATGAGTTTACTCGCCAAGACAAATAGACAATCTTTAAAAATACTTCATGAAACACTTTACACTAAAACTACAGTTCATAGAGATGAACTGAACAACTGACAAGCTGCAAAACAATCACATACACTGCAAAAAATGCTTAGTTTTTTTTTATTTTTATTTGGTATCTTTCTTGAAGTGTCTTGGAGACACAGATCTTCTGGATTGAGTCTTTCTCAGTTTGTTCTGTTTCTTAATGTGCCTCCAGACAGACTGATGATGATCAGATCAGATCTCAATACTAGTGCTGTAATCATTTAGGCATATACAGTATTACTCAAAATATCTGAGAGCATCAGATGTGTGTCTGTTCACTTGGTCCAAAATGCAGCAGGGCTAATATAAATACTTCTAGTGAACCAGGAAGTATTTATATTAGCCCGGTTCTGTCAACACTGCACTGGCTCCCTATCAAACATCAGATAGATGTTAAAATCTTGTTAATTACTTATAAAGCCCTGTACTTATAAAGTCTTATAACATTATAGTCCTCCACGTCTGCTGCTTTCTCAAAACTCCAACGCTCATATTTATAAAAACGGTCTTTGAGCTGGAAACGTGCTTAGCGTCACGTCAGGGTCTGAGCAGACATACACACTTTTTCTTGTCAGAGTATTGCAGGTTTTTGGAAATGTATGCTGTTCTTGCAGCTCGCTGCTTTAAATTATGATGATTGGTGATTTATATGTTAACGACATTAATTATGAGGCAGAGAGATTAAACCATTTATTTGTGCGCAAGTTCAAGATCATTTGTGATTCATAAATTTTACATCTGAAAGAGATCACAGAGCAGGAACTCTTTCCTTCTACAGCGTCTCTGAGCCTCATCCACACAGAACAGACCACATTCACTCAGACGCTCTATCCTGGGTTTAATGTTTGGTCTGGATCAGTGAAACTGTGTTGATGAATCAGAATAGACTGATGATTTGGGAGATGTTATAGAGTCTAACATCAGAATAAATGTGTAATCAATCCTCATATAGTAAGATCAGTGTGTGTGAGTGTGTGCACCTGGTATTTATCACGTTATGTGGACCAATTGTCTCCACAAAGACAGGAATAGCAATAAATGTTGATCTTGTGGGACATTTGTTAGGTCTCCATGAGGACAAAAGCTTCTAAATCACACAGAATGAAGTGTTTTGAGAATGTAAAAGTGTGTAGTGTTTCCTGTAAGGGGTAGGTTTAGGTGTGGAGTCAGTCTAGGACAATATCACATACAGTCTGTACAGTAGAAACATTATTACACCTATGAAGAGACCCCAGAAAACGTGTGTGTGTGTGAGAGAGAGTCCTGGTGAGTGACTATGCATTTATGTGCTTTTCTCTGTTTGTGTTTGCATTTAGTTTTTAATGTAGGCTACTAGTGTTACATTATTATCATCATCATCATCACCAGAGTTGCCTTTCAGTTAAAACAATCATCATGTTTTTAATTATTTAAAACAATTAATTGTTAACTGTTAAACTTACATCTAGTTAAGTTGTGTTAAATAGTAGAAATGAGCTGTTAAACCCGTTTTATACTACATGCAGTCCAGGGCTGTGCTCAAGCATGTCACTGTAGGCACTCCATAGAGCACCTGTAATCCAGATTTGGTCGTCTGAAAGAATCTTGCTTTGAAAAAACAGCAGAAAAAAGTATTTCTAAGAGGAAGTGTTTAGAACAAGGCCCAGGAGCTCTTCGGCTCTGAAACGAAGAAATAGCGACACCTTGTGTTCTCCAGGAACTACAACACCACCGCTTCTAGAGGACCTTCAATCACAATACCTCAGTATAACTAATATCATCCCTACATTTTCTATAAAATACTTTTGAAACTAAAATAATTGACATTTATTTAAAGGTGTCACTTGCACTTCTTTGTAATTATGACATTTTCGAGCAAGAGTGAAAATTGTATCGAAGCCAATTCTTTTCCAGCTGTCTTTGTGACTCTGAGCAGCTTTAGAGTACAAGATTTATATTTAACAACAACACTGAATACAAATATATGAACTGCTTTTACAAAATCATTATGAATGAATGAATGAATAATGAACAAATCCAGGATAAAATGAAGTGACTCTATGATGTCTGCTGAATATATTCACAGAAACAATGCTCAAGTGAAGTAATCATTACTAACTAAAATAAAAACTAAAAAATATAAACTGTTTTAAAACTCAAAACTCTACACAAATCCCTACGTTTCCCAGAGTTTACACCATGAGCTCATTTAGAAAGCACTAGCATTCAATAATAATATTATAGTTTTTCCCCAATTGTTTACACACTATTACTTGTACTTGAGACACAATGTCTACAACATGTAACTGATGCACGACCCCCTGACCCAGAACAATTCCTGCTTTACACTCAAATTGCAGGTTTAAAACAGACTTTTTTTCCTTTGGCACAATTTTCATGCAGAAAATCTCTCGTTTTCACAGGGAACACACTACTTTGAATACTAACTCATCACATGGGTAAACACCTGTCACACATAATTTAGAAATAGAGCTTTATAAAACGTGCTTTATAACTTTTTCTAATTCTTTTCTGCCTGGAGATGGAAAGTGTTTCACCGAAATCTGCACACACGTATGTATACCCCTTCTCCAAGAGATATAGCAGTTGATGCTTTTCATGGCTGGATTCGCCATGCTAGGCGATAAACACTGCATACATTGTTTTTGTGGGGAAAATACAGTAAAATATATTTGGTACCGTGTATTTGTGTGTTTTGTATACAAACAATATTCTGAAATATTTTACAATGTAGGCCTATGTACTGTCTGTAGTAAGTGTAACACTGAACAACAAAAGGCTTCCAGTAAGTCATTATGATGAATGGAGAAGAAGTGCTCATAGTGTTTTACATTAAGCACATCAGTGATCAACTGCTTCTTATAAATGTCTATTCATGTGATGGTTTGTGTGTGTCATTTGAAAACAAAATACCATTTTGAGAAGAAATTACATTGTTTTGAAAGTAAAGTTTAATTTTGCAGGAGAATTGAAGGGTTTTGCCCATTGTGTGTGTGTTTTTTGATTTGTGTGACATTGGGACATTGGATTTGTTACACTGATTTGAGTTCTGATAATATGAGGCATGCTTTCAGAAAATGTGTGGAAACAATTGAGAAAAAATGCAACTGCAGTCAGCACAGTTTGAGCTCAGTTAGCACACATTTACCAGGAAACACTAGGAGTCAAAATGTATCACACACCAATCAGAACCTTCGATGGAGACAAAAGGACCAAAGTCAGTTTACAGTTATTCTCAGAGGCTTTGGTCCATTCTTCAGATCAGAAAATAAATTCTCATAAGTACTTGTTCAACATCATCTAGTCCCTTGTGCAGATCATCAAAGTTTCTCATGCTATTTACTAGTTGTTATTGTTCTGATTTCTGATTTTCTGTTTGATCTGGTTATGTTCTCAATAACATCTAGTCATTACTGTCAAGTCAAGTCAAGTCACTTTTATTTATATAGCGCTTTTAACAATACAGATTGTAGCAAAGCACTGAACAT
>JAUMHP010000041.1:20502115-20512133 GCA_032361065.1 Enteromius trimaculatus | reverse complement strand
AATTGCATTGCATGGGTGAAAATTCAATTGTCAGGATTAGGATATTAAATAAAGGTCCTGTTTCAAGAAAATATTTAGTAAATCTCAGATTCCAAGTGGTATCTCAGCCAAATATTGTCCCATCGTAACAAATGAATGAAAAGATTATTTACATAAAATGCATCCATATTCACGATTGTTGAATAAAATAGTGTATTTTCATTTTTTATACTGGCTACAGTTTGTAATGTATAATGCCTTAAATTGCACCCTGTGTAATCCGCTCACTCGGCTCTGTGTGTGTGTTTCAGCCCGTGGATGGTCCCGTGCCGGAGGCTGCTGGACCGTGGAGCTCTCAAAGCCCTGCCTGTTCTCTGCCCGGAAACACACTGAGCTCCACACACAGCAGCACTAAACCGGCCCAGTCACACACCGTGAGTCGCCCTCTTCATCAGCACAACACGGAGTAATTTTCAACATTTACATTTAGCAGATGCTTTCATCCAAAGTGACTTGGAAGCAGTCAAACCCAACGACATGCAGTCTCAGTTAGCCTGACGCACTACATGCTGCAAGGTTTTAGTTTTTATTACATAATATATAATAATATATATAATAAATAAACAGATAGGCGGCCTCTTTTTTGCATTCGTTGATTGTATAATTAATGAGAAAACAAACAGAATAAAAACAGATTAGGGAAGCTAGTGTTTCTTTTCCTCTTTATGAAACGAGCAGTTAGTAAGTTAGCAGTAGAGTTAGAGTCAAATAGAGTGTTTTTAGCTGTGTTTTCAAGTTAAATTTATTTTATATTTCACTTTTTAGATATATTATATTTTTATAAGCTTTATTTGAATTTTGCATCAAAAAATAAAAATGGTTGTAAACACTAGTAAGATATTTTGCATTCGTGACATTATTTGCATGACTGTAAACAGTCCAGTATAGTTGTGTTCATATCAGTGTTAACTGAATGGACTTACCATGCATTGCATCTGGACAGAACTTGGTGAGATTCTTTGAATATATTTGACTTTGGTTTATAACATGAGCCGGATGTTTTCCTGAGGTTGACCGGTGTTACCTGTGACCTGCAGGACACTTTCATGATCTCTTCCCTCCTGATGTTCCTCTCCAGATTGAGGTGATGAACAGAAGCCTGCTGATGGACCGAGATTCCACTTCCTGTCCAGCTCAGGGCACCATGTTCCACTTCCTGTCCAAACTCAGACGCCACGCCAGCCTGGAGGGAGCGGGTCCGTTCTTCAGCATCAAGAAATGGAGACTGGACACTATCCAGAGAGCGGCCAGTCTCGACACCAGAAGTGAGACACTTACATTCATTACTAAACTAACTAAACTATTCATATGTCAAGCATTTTTGCAGTTCAGTTCAATTAAAAGATGTTGTTGGTTTGTGGGTGGGGTTAGTGAATAACCAGCAATCTCTCCACCTTCAATACCGCGACTGAGGTGAGACCCTTGAGCAAAGGACCGTTCCCCAAACTGTTCCCATGGCACTGCAGCACTGGCTGCCCACTGCTCCGGGTGTGTGTTCACGGTGTGTGTGTGTGATCACTTCTGACTGCTGTGTGTGTGCACTTTGGATGGGTTAAATGCAGAGCACAAATTCCTAGTATGGAAAACCATACCTGGCCACAAGTTGCTTCACTTTTAAAGTAAAAAAAAAGCTCATGTTGGACTGGGGAGGATTTTTATCTTCTGGAAGATTCTTCGAAGTTCAATGAACAATAATTATTCTTCATGATATGAGCTGCAATATTATTCAGAAGTCACATACAGTTTCATATCAATTCACTTTCAAACCAACTGCTAAACGATTCAATAAACACATCGTAACAACAGTATTAATACATAGACACGTTAAAATCCTTCTATTCACCAAAGCGGAGGTCTACTAGGACCCCCAATTCTCATTTCTTAATCTTACAGACTGATACACAAATGATTTACATAATCTATTCAAATCTAGCATATGCAACTCAAAGCCTTCTGTTGGCAAATGATGGCAAAAACGGGTATTCAATGGATATTAAATGAAGGGTCAGACATTTCCCTGTATACAGATCTTGAATACTTGGCTCAAGCACCTACCCCACTATTTTAAATCAATGAACAACCTAGCCAGTCATGCTTTGAGCTGAACAGAGAGAAAATTATTCCCTGCACATACTTCATATTGCACAACACGCTGTATTACAAAAGCAAGCTCTGCTTATTAGCTCCAACTGACCCTAATCTCCTTAGAAAAAAACGCACTCTGTTGTACTTCACTACAAAGATATCCATTCTATACATTCTGTAAAGCAATCCAAAGCCAGACATCTTGCAGTCTACTTAAAGTTTTACACCCAGAGATCTTATTCAGCCCTGAACGAGTCTGAAGAACGGGGATCAATACCGGATCAATATGGTAGCAGTAGCAGAGTCCGGTTACAGTCATGTGACTGGGCAGAGATCTGATTGGCTCAGAGATTTCAAGTATGAGCACAGGACAAAAGCTGCCTCCTGATAAATGAATTATAAAATAATGGCATTATTCTTCACCTGATGTGAAAGGTCAGTCAGTACTGCACGCTCATTTCCTGCTAATCAGCAGTAAATTGCATTACATGCTGTCATTATTGAGGCCGAGGGGAGCCAAGCTTCTTTTCTGTAGCTCTGCTCCAAAACCTGCTGATGTGATTCTATAGTACTAAATTAACACTGTCACAATGCTGGCTGTTAGTGCTGAGAAGTTCCTATCATTTTACTGATTACTGCCAAATCTTTTTTCGAGTCGTTTTATTTTCACTAACTTGTTACTTCCCTAACACATTTACTACATACACAAAAACTAACAAGACAAAACTGAAGCTATAAGAAACAGAAAAGATTATTTGTATACCTAGGTTTATGATCAGCTCACAACTTATCTAAAAGTCTTGAGGTTTGAGTCTTTCGTTTAATACATGACAGGCTGACCCTGTAAACAATGCAAAACACCAGTTACACTCAAAATAGACTCATTTTACCATTTTTGAATCCTTTCAGCTGATCTCCGGGTCTTTTAGCTGCAGCTTAGCATAGTTCATTACATCTGATTAGACCATTAGCATCACACTCAAAAACAACCAAAGAGTTCAAATATTTTTCCCCATTTAAAACTTGAATCTTTTGTAGTTACATCATGTACTCTGACTGATGGAAAATGAAAAGCGATTTTCTAGACTCATATAACTAGGAACACTATATTCTCATTTGTGTAATAACCAAGAAACGTTGCTGCTGTACCATGGCAGCAGCAGGCGCATTGATATTATGCAGCACCTGAAAATGCTGTGGAGTATTTTCAGTCGCCACATAATATTGAGCCTGCTGCAGCCATGGTACAGCAGCAAAGTTGCTTGATTATTACACCTAAATAAGAAAAACTAAGAAACAGTTAAGCTAGGAACTATACTCTTATTCCTCTGTTTTTTTTGTATTCTCAGGTTCTCCGCGGAGACGTGCATTTCAGAGACAGCGGGCGGCCAGTGAGACTCTGGATCAGGGAGAAGAAACCTTGCAAGGTGAAGTCAGTGACTTCTTGTTGCAAAAACCAACCTCGCAGCCTCAGAAGGAGCCGCCAAGATGCCTCTCTGCCGGTTCTTTGGACGCCACTGCAGGAGCTCCTCCTGCATTTAGCAGGTACGCCTACATCACCTCTCGTCAAAACATCCTAAAATTAGAGCAGGGTTGTCCAGTCTTGCTCCTGAAGTGCCAGTATCCTGTCCTAGAAGGCCGGTTTCCAAATTGCCTCAACACACCTGCCTGGAAGTTTCCAGCATGCCTACTACGTCCTTGATTGGCTGGTTCAATTGAGTTTAATTTGGATTGGAGCTAAACCTCACTACATAATTTGGACATCCCTGCTCTAAAGCATGTTCCTGGAGCCCCCAAACCCTTTATGTTGTGTGTCTTTTTAAATAAAACACCCGATTAAGGTCATCCACTCCCTTGTAGTTACTAAATGACCTCCATGTGCACTGTTGTGAATCACAAGACATTCTGTCCAGAATGTCCGCCCTTAACACACTAGCTCAGGAGTCTCCAACCCTGCTCATGGAGAGCTACAGTCCTGCAGACTTTAATACCAACCTGCTCGAATACACCTGTCTGTAATTTTCAAGTAACCCTGCACACCTTGATTAGCTTGTTCAGTTGTGTTTGATTGAAACTGGAGCCAAGCTTTGCAGGATAGTAGCTCTCGAGGAGTAGGGTTGGAGACCCCTGCACTAGCTGGTGTGTTTCAGTAGGATTTCAGGCAAACTCTGCAAGATAGTGGCCCTTCAGGGGCAGGATAGGACTTCCCAGAATTAGGACTGCCCTGTCCTGCTCTTAAATAATTAATGACTTGATAACTACTGACAGGTGTGTTGGACCAGGGTTGGAAATTAAGTTTATATTTCGAGAAACTTGACTAGGCCCCTCTAATTTATACCCCCTGTTTCACAGACAAGGCTTCAGACTAGTCCTAGACTATATGTAAATCTGAGCTGTTTCAGTTGAAGCAGGGGTGTTAGATAAGGGGGACATCAATAATATGCAGTAGTTGGGCTACCCATGACAGGTTTGAGAAACAAAGCTCTGGTGTAGATCCAACCCGACCATACACACTTTCCTGAACATTTCTTGTACTTCTGAAAACATTGATTAATTGCTTCAGGTGTGCATACTTAAGGATAACTATAATTTGTGCTGGACAGTTGCCAGAATCAGGATTAAGGAAAACCTATGCACCTTACCATTCAATTTCAGGATTTATAGTTCAACTCCTAAAGAAGTCTTGATGTATCTAATTTTAGTAAATGCATGGACACAAATCTTGGGCAAATTAAAATCATAGCTCACTGCTAAATTCTTTAAAATATTCTGTTCATATCAACATTTTTACAATCTAAAACCAGACTTAAAGGTATAGTTCACCCACAAATGTCAAATTCTGTTATCAAGTACAGTAATGTTGTTTCAAACCCATAAAACCTTGATTCATCTTCGGAACACAACCTAAGATATTTTTTATGCAATCCAAGAGCTTTCTAAACCTCCATAGACCGTAACAGAACTGAATTGTTTCCAGGCACAGAAACTGATGTCCACTGATGTCAAATTGGCATATTACCTTACTATGTTTCTTGTGCCTTGACCATGGTAGTAAGCTTGACGTCTATTGAGGGTCAGAAAGATCTCGGATTTCATAAAAAAAAAAAATCTTAAGTTGTGTTCAAAAGATGAACGGGGATTATGAGCATGGAACGACACTAAGGTGAGTAATTAAAGACTATCCCTTCAATTGGTTTGTCCCATCATCTTTACTAGAATGTAAAGTATTTTACCATAGCATAACAGTCTTGTTTGCCATTCAGGTTAGAAGTAGAAGCTGTAATGGAGCTCCGAGTCAACACAGATGCAGTGAAAGACACAACTACAACATTTTCCTCAACCCATGGACCTCTGGACGTGGAGGATGGTGAAGAGAATGGACAGGAAATGATGACAGAAGCATCAGGAAGCGGTGGTGAAGAGTATGGAGCAGTGATCCATCAGGAGAGTCTAGAGCAGCCCAGCTTGTACCGCGACATCTGGAGCCTGAGAGCGTCATTGGAGCAGTACGCCTCCTCCGACCTGAGCAGCAACGACAGGAACTCCACTCGCAGCGATGCAGACAGCGTTTGCTCAGCAGGAACATCAAAAGCAGGTGTCCCCAGCTACCAGTCTCAAGACATCGATGATATAGACGGAGACAGCGAGCTTCCATATGATGATCTGGTTAGGGAAGCTGAGCAAAGGAGAAATGGACGGGACAGTGTGGACTCTGAGAGAGGCAGTGACGGAGAAACAAACAACCGTAAGCTTCTGCAGATGGACAGCGGATACGCCTCAATCGAGGCTCCTTGCAAGGCTCCGGAGGACTTCAGATTGTTTGCAAGCGGCTCTGGAAAGACAGCATCAGAACGTCGCCGCTTTTTCACCAATTCTGGCCATAAAGGCACTGTTTGTGAGAGTTTTGAGGCACGGTTGTTTAAAGAAGAGCTGGAAGACGAGGCATTGGAGAGCAACGTAAGTTTAGAGGCAGAGAATCAACCTCAACCCGTGACCAAACCCAGGACGCGCTTCTGCCGCAGAGACTACAGCATCGATGAGAAGACAGAGGCACTGTTTAATGAATTTCTACGCCATGACCCCCAGTTTGACCAGCAGGGCTCGCCCTCGATGCGTCACCGGCATCGCTCCAGAATCCATCTCAGAAAGCAGTGGCAGCGCAGCAAGCAGTACAGTGACCCTGGAGCCGCTCGATACTCGCCATCTTTAGAGCGGCATCGCTGCTATCCACTCCGCCGAGGCGACAGTGCCAACTACCCTTTAGACACACGCTATCACAGTACCTTGCCTCGCATCGCTAGCGCAGCGGATGAGGAAGCCAGTGAGGGAGCTGCGAGTGCGGAATCGCCCAAGCCGGAAAAGTCAAGTCCAGAGCTGGAGGGTGCTGATTCGCCCTCAGAAACAAGACGCTCTGGTCCAGACCTGGAGGAAAACGCAAACAACAGCAGCAACAACACAAGCCGGAATTTCTTTTCATTGCAAACGCAGGACCACAATTCCAGGGATTGTGGGATACTGGAGGACTTGGAAAGCAATGCTTATCCCGAAGATTCACATAAACATTCACAGATGGACCGTAGTGGACCAATTGATACATTTAGTTCTCATCTGCATTCACTTACAAACACACTCACGCCAGATCCCACTGATCTGGATCAGGACTCGGACTTCATGCACCACACTCTCACTGACATCAGTCCCTCAGACAAACTTTTATCCACACTGGACGATCGGCTGTACTCTAACCAGAGGACTCAAAGAGGAAGTCAAGAGTGTGTCGTAACTGTAAGCCACACCTCACCAGATCTAGAAGAATAAGGGCCAGTTTTACTAAACATCCCACAAATTAGTGGGAGAGCACAATTTCAAAAGAGCGTCAACATATCTGCGGGTGACTAACATGCGCAAATAAAAGGACACAAACGCAACATCTCATTACATATTGACCAACAGAATATATCAAGCGCAGTGCAAATTAGAACAGTTGCAAATAAAGACATAAAGAAGCCATAGTAGGCTACGTAGAAAAGAGCCAAAAAAATGCTAGAAGTTGCAAGACGTTTTGATAGAGCTGGTGCGCGACTCCTTGTTGAGTGTTCCACGTCGTCTTTTATTCCCACAAGCAAATAAAACAATACATTACTTGGCAAACAATTTTTTAATGTTGTTCTTGCATTCCAATGAAATAAAATAAAATTTTAATACTCTCATCCCATGAATTTTGCATCTAAAAGGGAAACTCCTATAAATGCCTATTCAATAAGGTCAGTAGCAAAAATAACAGTGTCCACCCCTTTTCAGTGCTAATTCTTCACTGTGCGTTTTAACACTAAAGATGGTTTGCACTGGTGCAAGCTGTTAGTAAAACTGGCCAAAGAACAATAGCTATAACCATGAAGTTTTATTAATTTATTAATATTGTGAAGTTCCACCACAGCTGTAGCGATAATGGCGCAGATTAACGATATTGTTTGAATCACGTTAGAAATGATTTTTTCAGCTGATAAATGTTAAAACATCATCAGCCAATCTGACTTTAAAGTCCTTGAGCATTTAAAGGGTTCATTTTTTACATTTTATAAATGTTCACTTATGATGTGATTTTCCATTAAAGAAACATAATTTAGAAGCCGTTAAAAGCAATTTTTTTAATCCAGTTTTTGAGCCCCTCCGCAGTTTGTTTTTAATTATATTCATCTAATATAACTGGCTAATGGTTTTTTTTATTAAACAGAAGATGGACGCTGGTGTGACATACAAAAAAAAGGGTTAAAAACAAAAACTCAGCCTACATTTGCTCAGATACTGCAATTGTAGTAAAATGGTAGTACATTACTGTACTAGCGACAGGAGAAACTTACAATAAACAGAATGTTATAGTTCATTGGTGTGAACGCTAATATAGTTAGTGTTATATTTATCGTTCTTGTACAGAATAATTTGGATCATGTTTGAAATGGTACAGCGCCTCCTGCTGGAAAACTGATGTACAATTTTTTTGGGGGGGATGTTAGTGGCTCCTTTTCCACCAACGGGGTGCTGGTGCTGGGAAACCAAAGTCTTTATCACATACAAGAACTCGATAGCATCAGTGATCTCGGCCTTTATAATTAACGAACACACCCCCTGCTTCCACGTTTGTCACATTGCACTACAGCACTAGACACTTTCTTTTTGCAATCCAAAATGGAGAATGCTTTACTATGAATTCGAGAGTCTTTGCCGTGATTGTTTGTTGGCATGCTCATCAATCAGTGAGTTCTGTAGATCGCGCAAATCACGGAACCGAGCACCAGCACTGTTCCTGTGGAAGAAGATCAGCAAACATCATGTTTAGAGAAATGACAATAGCTCTACTTCAGTACAACAAGAGGAAGAATACAAGCATGACGTATAATGGAACATTAGCAATAAATACACACACGTAAAGAGTGAGGTGTTGTAACTAACTGTCAATGCTGTCAAGTATACACCTTCTTGGCTGACCATCGGCATACAGTCATTTTTTCAGTAAATCTGAATTTATACACTTCACCAGAGTGAACGTAAGAGTCGAAAGAGTGTGAACATCAATCCAAGATGAAAAGCTATATATAACTCATCTCATCAAGGGACTAAACACAGATATCTTCAGACAAACTAACGTTCACTGTGAATCTACCAGCAGTCGTTTGGTGCTTTGAGTCACATTTCAGCCGAGACTCAATTAAAATCAGCACTGAACATTTATGATTAAACAGATCTAGAGCACTTTCAGTGTCAGTGGAGGTTGAGATCTGGTCATGGTAACGGATTGACCTACAACAGTTAATAAAGATTCCAATTTCAGCCACAATGCACTGCTCCTCATCATACTGAAGCAATCCAACATTGACGAAGGTCCCGGTTTTACCATCACAAATCCTTGTGATTGATGTTAAGATGATCAGCAATCAATATCTCAAGATCAGTATCTCAGTTTTCATACATGTATAACTATTATGGTCATAAATGTGTCTTGTATCATTTATTCCATCTTGATAATGTTTAGCATCAAAAATGCGGGAAGGTGATTGTATATGTACATCTAGATCACTCTGAAGTGTTTAAATTATTATTCCTTTGCAATAAAGTTACTTTTGTTGGTTTAATGCAAAAAGTCATGCTCATTGGGGGGACAATAGAAACAATCAAGTTGACTTATTCACATTGAAATTAGCTGACAATTTAAATGAGACATACAGTGGGTATGGAAAGTATTCAGACCACCTTAAATCTTCCACTTCACAATATTAATTTTAATAAATTTTTGGTCAAATAATTTCATGAGCATAAGCGACTTAAAAAAAAAAATATTCCAAACGTTCGAGTAGCGTAGGCTGCAGCAGATATACAGTGGGTACAGAAAGTATTCAGAAGGATATCATTTTTCCCCCCATTAATGTACACACAGCACCCCATATTGACAGAAAAACACAGAATTGTTGACATTTTTGCAAATTAAAAAAGAAAAACTGAAATATCACATGGACCTAAGTATTCATGCTGTGACACTCATATATTTAACTCAGGTGCTGTCCATTTCTTCTGATCAGTGGCGGTTCTAGACAAATTTTACTAGGGGGGCCAAGAAGGGGCCAGTGAAGGGGAAGTTCTGATCATGCTTCTACTCCTTCATTTGAGTCCAGCTGTGTTTGATTATACTGATTGGACTTGATTAGGAAAGCCACACCTCCATAATTCTTAAAATGGAAGACATTTGGGACGACCAGAACCCTTCCTAGAGCTGGTCGTGCGGCCACACTGAGATATTGGGGAGAAGAGCCTTGGTAAGAGATGTAAAGAAGAACCCAAAGATCCCTGTGGCTGAGCTCCAGAGATGCAGTCGGGAGATGGGAGAAAGTTGTAGAAAGTC
>JAUMHP010000041.1:20459596-20475818 GCA_032361065.1 Enteromius trimaculatus | reverse complement strand
TATGCCAATGAAAATCATTGGCGTGTTTGCATACACGCAGAGTTGTTTTGGCATCTCGAAGCGAGATTCCTATTCGTCGCTCACCGATGTGACGTCAAAGTGACCGACTGAAAGGGAAAGACAGTTATGGGATTATATTTGTGAGAATAAGAATTAACGTAACTTTATAAAACTGAACATAACTTTCCAAGAAATTATCAAAAATATGCCGCTGCAAAAGATGAAAAACACAATGAAAATGAAGAGACGACCGTAGGTGAAATACTAATAAAATTAATACTTAATATTAACAAAGCACGACGTATTGCACACCGCAACAACTTTCCAATATGCGCGCCACTGACGTCACCATCTGGGCTTCCAGGTCAGAGAACAACTGTCCACCAAAAGTTCATTAGCCAATCAGAATAGATCACTGTTAAGCCCGCCCCCACGAGAGGTTTGTTCCAAAACAGCAAATGAAAATTTGCGAAGTGTAAGCGAAAGCTGTGGCAATGCATTCAGAATCCATGATTCGCAAAATCAATTCTTTGAAAATCATTTACAAAGAATGAAGCATATTTGAAGAGCATGTTAAATTCGTGTGACTGAGTTCATTTTTTCGTTTTCATTGTGTTTTTCTTCTTTTGCAGGGGCATATTTTTGATCGTTTCTTGAAAAGTTACGTTCAGTTTTATAAAGTTACATTCATTCTTATTAGCACAAAAATAATCCCATACACAGTCATCATCAAATTATACAAAGAATATCTATGACTATGATTCTGAAGTATATCTCATGACTTATTGTGATTTTCTTTATATGGCAATTCTGGATTTATGTATATGGCGATTCTGATTTTAGATGTATTGATTATATCATAATTCATTTGCAATTTAAAATGTAAAATTTCATTTTATGTGTCTGTTGTGCTGCATTTAATTAAGCAATTTTAAAAATACAGTAATCTGATAAATTACGTCATTTTCCTTATGGAAGGTCTAATTTGTAATCCTAATAATGTGGTGGTGCAAATGGCTGATAACGGTGTGCTGACGTACATCCATGAGCGCAGCATTGATGTAGTTGCTGCTCTCTCCGTCGATGGTGATGAGGAAGGGCAGGCAGCGGTCAGGAGGAAGAACATCCATGCAACGGTTCTTCTCATGGTTCCTCGGTAGAAGAGCGATGCTGCAATCCTCCACCCGCAGCGTCGGAGTCACCATGTTCAGCGTCTGACAACAACAGGACCAGGATTATATTATAAGTCTAATAATTACAGCTGATATAATAAACAGCATACTAAAACTAAACACATTTTAAAAGTGAAATCAGCCACTGAAACCCTGCAGAAATATGTTCTTCTTCAGTACTTCATTCTTGTATTCCAGTTCAAATATCGAAATATTCTTAATAGTGCTGTCAAATGCTTAATCATGATTAATCACATACAAATTTGTTTATATAGTATATATGTGTGTTCTGTGTATATTTATTATGTATATAAAACTGCATACACATATAGTATATATTTTGAAATTATTTACATGTATTTACATTATATTTAATATATATTTAATATATTTTAGACACCATATTGGCTCTTCTTGCTCTATTTCACCAACATAAATCATTCCAAATCAACTGTTCAGATGATTCGGTTCAATCGCAAACTTTTGCTCATTAATCTGCCAGTGAAATCAGCAAAATAACCCTTTAAATTAAGTTTTCATTTTCATATCTAAATAATCTATATAAATAAGTAAAAATACATAACAAATATAAAATGTAAACACATGGCAATTAAACCATTAAATATTGCAATGCATGTTAACAGTTATTTATGAAAAAGATATAAATACCCTTATTATGTGTTATACATAAAGATACATATGTTATATATAAAGTGTTACTGATATTGGAGCTGGAAATACATTTTCTTGTAATCGTTTTGTGTAATCTGGGTACACAAGATATAAAATATCCATTACATAACGTTCCAATATCTGACAGATAATTTTTAATAAGTGCAAATATTCCATGTGTTTCACAGTAGTTCTGATTTTTCTATAAATGTGCGAGCAGCAGACGACATGAAGAACTGCTCAGAGCTCAAGCCTGATATTTTCTGTTTCCAATACTGGCCTAATCAAATCAGTGCTGATAATGTGTTTAAAGTGTCCTGATAACTGATACGGAAATATTGTGTGGCTCTGTCTCACACCACACGGCTGATATTCAATACAACGCTCATATTTTACCACTTTGTAAATCAAATCAAAGCAGAAACACAGAAAGTGTTCCATATCTTCAGCTCTTGAAAGCCTTTAGAAATAATCACTCTCACCCTAAACTCTTCTTTGATTGGACTGGAGTTGGTCTGAGGATCCAATCGGTTCATGTCATAGTAAACAGAGCGAAGCTGATTGGCCGGGATGGTGGTGTCGCCACAGAGACACGCCTCCAAGATGGCATCATGGATGAAGACATACTGCTCCTGACAAACACAAGAAACAAGATCCAGTATGACTGAAGAAGAATATAAACCATGACAGAGTTCAGAAGTTTTCCTTTCTTTAAAAGACATTTATTCTTCAAGAACTTGATCAAAAGTGACATTAAACATTTGTCATGTTACGTAAGATTTCTGTTTCAAATAAATGATGTACTTTTGAACTTTCTATTCATCTGTGAATCCTGAAAAATAAAATGTATCACATTTCCACTAAAATATTAGACAGCACAACTGTTCAACTGTTAAACATTAAAAGCAGCAAAAAATAAATAGAAAATAAATATTTGAAATATTATTATTTCAAATGTGTAATTTTAATTCAAATGAATTAATATTAATATATGTTTTAGAATGATGCAAATATATAAATAATAAAGAATATAAATGCCATTAATACAGAAAATGAAAACCATTTTCAATCAATCAAAATCACGACAATTAATTATTAAAATTAATGTATGTATCATAAATATAACTGCTAATTTATGTGAAGATGTTTTTAAGGAAATTACATTAAACATTTTTAGTTTAATAATATAAAATTTGAATTAAAATTAAGTAATTTTTTTCATATAAATATATAAATATAAATGAATTCTAAATTAATGCAAATGTGTTGATTTAAAAAGTTTCCTAAGCAGCAAATGATTTCTAAAGGGTCACGTGACTTGCCTGCAGAAATAAATGACAGTTTAACAGATATATACATAGAAAACATTTTTACAGTATTCTGATCAAATAAATGCAGCTCTGGTGAGCAGAAGAGACTCTTGAACAGTACAGTCGGTCACGGTGGTCTCTGTATTGGCGTAGAATGAATTCAGTTATATATTTTTCTTCAGAAGTAAATGCTTGATTTCCTTCATGGCTGCGCTTCTTTTCTTTCTTCATCTGCTTTGTATTCATGAAATTTGTCAGCGTTGCAAACGCAGATGCCGCTGTGATTGCACTCATTTGTTTCACGAGAGACTTTGACGGCGTAAAACAGAAAGAACATCAAACTTTATTAGCAGCGGGTTATCAAGCGTGATGCGACGAGCGTTTGATGGAAATCTCTGCTGAAGTGACATTTCCACAGCATCTTGGCCTGTCGCTTTGACTAGATAGTGAGGATGGGGTCAGCGCGTCTCTGATTAGGCATCCGCCATGGCCTCTGACCTTTTCTGCGGCACAACCAATCAGAATGCAGCCTAAAAAGCACACAATCAGCAGTGGAACCCTAATGAGTGCGTGTTGCCCGGAATGATTAGTGATGGTTCAAACACGCGTGTGAAAAGGTAACGCATGCCCGTTGGGCGGCAAAGCGCGCCAAAATACCTGCGAGCTAGACACATACACACATCTGAAGGTCACTGAACTTGAGCGGGGTGAATCAGGCTTCTCAAATACCAGTGCAGACGTCAGCTCAGAAACATTTGCTCATTAAATGCAACGATGCAGTCGAGAGAAACGCCAGCAGATGCTGAAGAAACCCATCAGGAGCCGGAGAAACTCTTAAAGCACCTGCATCGCTGTGTTTCTGAGCCTCGAGCACAGATGCAGTCATAAACACACAGGTATATTTGTGGCACTAGACAACAATAGATTGTTTTGGTCAAAACTGTCATTTTTATTTTGTGCCAAAAATCATTAGGATATTAAAATCATGTTCCATGAAGTCCCTAAGGTAAATATATAAAAACTTGAATTGCAAAGGACTTTATTTTGACAACTTTAAAGGTGATTTTCTCAATATTTTGATTTTTTGCACGCTCAGAGTTGTATCTCAGTCAAATGTTTTCCTGTACTAACAAACCAGACAGGAATGGAAAGATTAAACTCGTGAGTGCATTTACTGTGTTTAACAGCCTCCTCCTTTCCAAAGCCTCTTATATTAGAATCAGATTTATCTCTACTTCTATTTTAGCAAAAAAAAAAGTCTCTGTTCTCTTTTGTTTGTCAGGGTCTGTTTTAAACTTTTAAATTTACATATAAATAGAACAATATTTTTATTTGTTTTATAATATAAATAAAGAAAACTAAATTATAATGCAATACATATTTGACTACAACTCTGCATTTATTTAATTCTACATCTTTTCTCTCATTTGTGTGTCAGGGTTTGTTCTAAACCTCCAACTTTTCATGCAAATATAAATACAATGTTTTAATTAATTATTATTTATTACATTTTATTTTAATACAGTTTAATTCAATTGCATTTATTATAAATAACATTTTAATTTAAACGCTATGATATAAATACATACAAATAAATTATAATACAATTAATACTGAATTTAGCCCTATAACCAAAATATATATATATATATATATTTTTTTTGTGTGTCAGGGTTTGCTGTAAACTAGTCTAATTTCACCCAACAATGTTTGGTCGGAGGTCAAAGGTGAGAGAAAGGTGAGTACCTCGGTCTGCACCATGTTGACTCTTCGTGATCGTAACTCTCTCACACAGTTATAGATGTCCACGACTCCTTCCCGCTCCGCCATGTCCAGCATGATGTCAATCACAATAAAGCAACCTGTTCGCCCTGCCCCCGCACTGAGAGCGACCAATCAAAGCACAGATTTAGATCGACAAATAAAACCACAGAAATTAAACTGAAAGCTGAAAGAGCTGTGAGAACAAGCGTTTAAAAAAATGTCACAATTATTTTTGAGCAAATGAATCCAATTTTGGAGCGCATATGTTAATTACAAAAAAGCAGTCTCTCAAAATGTATAAATCAAAAACAATAAAAAGTTCAGATGAGAACAATGGGATGTGGTCTGGTACCTGCAGTGGACTACGATTGGTCCGGCATTGGTGGGTGATTTGGCTTTGACCCGCCGGACGAATCCCAGCAGTCCCGTGGCGTGATATGGAACGCCGTGATCCGGCCAACCGGTGAAATGAAACTGACTAATCTCACGAATCTCGTGAGCTCCTCGCTGCAGAACAGACAGAGACTTCATTGACATCTTCATCATCTTCGTCATCATCATCAGAGCCGAGCTTCACACACTTCACCATCAGACCTGAGCTGCTCACATTCACACACTCTGTATCTGCTGACAATCCACCAAAACTACAACAACAGCTAGTGAAGAGCATACATCAGGATTGATCAAATACTTTCTAACAAAATACTGTATTACTGTAACACTGTACTGTATAACATAAACTTTCACTTGAAAACATTAACAGGCATATCCTTATATTTGACAAAATTTTTGACACTTATGTAACTCCACAGATCATGTTACAGAAATTATTTTTGACCCTACTTGTACTCCATACATCAAAATGACAAAAATAATTGCAAAAAAACCCCAAAAACACACACACATTTTGAGGGTCTTGAAGCATGTGCAAAGCTTCATATTCTTGAAGATGTGCATGAAAGTGTTCAACAAAAGCCAAAGTGCTCTAATAAAAAGATCATGAGCTTTGGCTGATATTTACTTTTGCTCAACTGGCACAGATTACTGTCATATTTAAGAATTATTTAAAACTACATGTATGCATTTTTAGAGATGCTCAGGTATCTGTTCTGGGTCAGATGGAGCTTCTGCAAGTTCATGGATGTTAAGGCATCTCCTCACCTTCTCCACTGCAAATGTTCTGATGACGTACTCGGACAGGAGCTGGGTCTCGATCAGAGTCACCTTGATGTCTCTGTAGATCTCAGTGTCGTCTGGCCAGTACTTACAGCACTTCACCTGAAACACACACACACTTTCATCAGAGGAGCCAGCTCAGAACCACTGCAAGCCAGTTTAACCTCACTATTTCTGTTACTGATGTCATGTACAAATGCTAATTAAAAAAAATAGCATTCACACTTTTATTTATTAAAACTAACATAAAAGTTTGATCTTGTGAACAACAATGGAACTATACTTCACATATCTTCTGAGGTATCTTCTTAGCAGCAAATAAAACAAAACCTCCTTTATAACCAAAACCAAATGCTCCTTATAAAAAATGAAAAGTAATATTGTAGTAGTTATAAACTAATAGAAAGAAAAGAGCAATTTAGTTTTTAAATTGAACTCCGTTTCAATTTTTCAATTTTTAATTTATTTTTTTAAGTTCAGAAAGATGAGAGTGTCCAGATTTTCTTCAGACAGCACAGATAATGTCTTCAAAACCTGGGTCGCTGTTGTGCTTCAGCTAAAGAAGGTCACAATCTTTCTGTTCTTTGCTAGGAGTGCTAGGAGGGCTCAATAACATTTAGCATTTTCTTAAATCCCGCATTAAAATCTGCAGCTATAACTCTACTGATCGATTGTTTTGCCCTGTTTGAATCTGTTCAAGTGTGCCCTGTGTTTCTATTTCTCGTCTGTTTGGGGGTGAGAGGGGCAGTCAGCACGTAACCTGCCCCGTCGTTTGCACTGAGTGTAGCACTGAAAACATTATATTTTATGCACTTTCTTCTCTTTTTTTCAAATATAGAAGTCTGAATCGTTCGGTTTGTAATGAGTACTGAACCGAAAGCCTCGTATCGAACGGTGTTAACGCTAGACTCTTAACGCGCAATAAAAATAAATATGTCTGTTAATCTATTCACAAAGTTGTGTTGGGAGCTGGGTCTATACAAGCTATGGTGACTTTCACCTTGATATTTTAGCGTGGAAGTATACCGAGCTGAATTACACTGTAGCTCTATTCAGATGGGACTAGTTTTCTAAACTACTGTATGTGTGAGCTTCGATTCTTATCACCTGTCGTCTGTGTTTTTCATGTACTATTTTAGACGGGACTAACACCTCCATGTTTATTACAGAGGTGAGAGGGTGTGTTTTGTTCATCCGGGCGTCACAGAGATCACACACGCTGTATGCGTGCATTGCTATAGTCATTCAGATTGATTACCCATGTTTAATTTTGATAATTAAAAGATATGTAACCGAGTGCAGAAATGAACGTGAGTAGTCTTACCTGATACTGATATTACAATAGCCACTCTTTAATAGTTTACGTGATCTCGCTCTTTATTTGTGTTTTCTCAAATTCTACAAGCTCAGATGCCAAAGCCTCTATCTGATATTTTGATCTGAAAAGAGCATTTCTTATTACGTTTAGGTTGAGTAGAGTTTACTCTAAAGACTAGGTAATTTCCTGTCCAATTAAACTAAAATAGCTGAACAAGCTGAATAGCTGATTCAAAACAGATTCATTATATTTTACTGCAGTACTAGTAGATGTGTAGTCTTTCTGAGGAGTAAACGCTCATGAGGAGATGAAGAGCATCACGTATCAGAATCGTGTCTGATCTTTCATCTGAAACGGTGGCATGTGATAGCGCTCAAATTCAAATGTCACCTGATCACATTAAATGAACCCGGTGAGCAGGCCAAGAGCCCCTGATTAACACAGGTATCGATGGAGAAACTCCAGATCAATACGCTCTCATTTCAACAGCATTACGCTTCAGATCAGCATCCGTCACCACAGACAAACCTCCATCAATACTTTCATACGTTTCTGAAAAACATTTATAGCGCTTTCATAGAATGACTCTAATATGTCAAGAGATGTAAGTATCAAATGAACACCAGGCAGATATTTTTACACAATCATTTTTAATGTGTCACACATCATAAACACTTTTTTAAGAAGAGTTTTTAAAACTTTTACTATGGAGTGTTGTAAATCACTACATTAATATAATTCAAATTAAAATACATAACCTAAAATGTTACACCAGTACGTCAAAAAATAAATTATTTGTTTTTTTGTCTATAAATAGTCTATTAAGTCTGTTATTAAAATAAAATAGCCAGTTAGATATTTGTTTCAACTTTAAATAATGTGAATTCATAAATATTTTCTAACTAAACAAAAACAACAAAACTTTTAAGGCCATATGATGGTTTTAGATAGTTGTAGTTGTAGATTAATTTCACATAAACAAACCTAGAATAATTACATTTCTGAAAATTCCCATATAAGGACGTGACGTGGCCAGGAATGGTTTCCCATTCTAGGAAATAGTGCTCTGTATTTAACCCATCCAAGTGCACACACACCGCAGTGAGAAGTGATCAACCGCACACACACACACACACACAGAGCAGTGGACAGCAGTAGTCGCCCGGGGAGCAGTTGGGGGAAAGGGTCTTACCTCAGTCATGGTATTGAAGGTGGAGAGAGCGCTGGTTATTTACCCACAATCCCTGCTGGACCTGGGACTCGAACCCACAAGCTTGGGGTTACAGGTCCAACCCTATCCGTCAGGCCACAACTGCCCCTAATATAAATTCTATTTCTCAAAAGGATTTTATTTCTAGAAATTTTAAACTATTCTGCACATATACTGTACATTTTGTCAATTATAAATAAATCAATAAAATATGGCAGGTTACATTTTAAAAGTTATGATTAATTTTTAGATGGTCCCTTAATGGAAAAGTAATCTAGAACAACGCTCATAGTTAATAAACATGGGCATACTTAATTATTCATTTTTTAAAACATCTGTCATCCCATCAGGATCAAGAATTCATATAAAGCCTAAACAAAATAAAAGCCAGTCAAATATTTTTACACCTTCAGTTAATATGAGTTCACGCTTTTAAGAGTTTATCATTTTAAATGTTTCTACAAACAAGTTTTGTCAGCAGAATAATTCAATCCAAATAGTTAAAATACGAAGTATTCTAGCTAATATTAAAGTATTAAAGCTGGTAGGCTTCTTTGAAAGAAAACACATCGCTAGTCGATTAACCTGGACACACTTCATTAATCAACACCTGGAACATCTGCCAGCCAATCAGAATCCAGCATCCAGTAATGCACTGCTATGAAGCGTGTCCTGAAGGATGTTCCCGAGGTGCCTGTGCCGGCTCTCAGAGATGTAATTCACACATTAATGTTCTCATTCACACATTACGATCAGCTAAATGAGTTCTGCACTTCCAGATGTGACTCGATACCCGACCTCGCACACGTCTGACACTCACAGAGCGTCCGGACTCTGTTACACTCCTCACCATACGCAAATAAAACCTCATTACGAGCCATATAATCCAGTCAGAGGAGAACTCTAATAACTCAGCCTGCAGACGCTTTCCACTGCAATAGAACACGAATAAACATAAGCACAGCGTACATGACAACATGATTACAAAATACACTTTACAGTAAGACAGAGAGAGAGAAACCGAGGATAGAGACACTTGCTTCTTTTCCCAGAGATACATCAAGTGCAGAAATTCAATTTTCTCCAGCATCATTAGAGCCGGATGTGATTGGAGACACGAGACGGAGACACACAAGAGACACCAGAGTCTCCCGCTGAGACGAGTCTCCTCCGGGATCAGATGACAGAGAAACCAGCAGATCATTTCAGCAATTAGCAATCTGTGTGTGTGCACTGCAAAAATGGATTTTCCTACTTTTGTGTTGCTTTCTTGTACAAATATCTAAACACTTTTGAATTAAGATGTGTTTACCTGACAGGTAAAATAACTTAAGATTTCAAGTCTTGTTTTGTCTAAGTGTTTTTGCTTAAAATGTGCAAAAATACCTGCCAATGGAGTAAGAAAAATAATCTTGTTCAGCCTTTAAATTAAGATTATTTCAATTGAAGGACGGATGGATGGAACGATATCTGATGGAAAGATGAATGGTTGAATGGAACAGTAAAAAATGGAAGGATGGAAAGATCAACAATGGATGGATGGATGAATGGAAGAGTAGATGGACGGATGGATGGAATGAAACAACAAATGGAGGAATGGAAAGATAAACACTGGAAGGATGGAAGGATTGATGACAGATGAATGGGTGGACGGATGGACAGATCGAAAAATGGAACAATAAATGACGGAAGAATTGATTGATGAAAGGACAGACAGATGAATAAATGATTTTTAATGGATGGATAGATTGAATGATAAACAATGGATGAGACCAATAGATAAATATATAAATAGATGATAAATAGATAAATAAACCCTTCTGTCTTCATCAGAACACACACCAGCTCTCTCTCTCTCTGTGTACTGGCATGATATTTAGTACTCTCTCTCTCTCTGTAGGACTGGTGTGAATCTCCCAGAGCTGACTGCAGATGGGCGTCACTGGAGCGCAGCGGTGGGTTTATGGCTCTCCGAGGGGAAGCCCACATTAGATGAGCATCATATAACAGAGCAGCACAGCTGTACCAGAGCAGATCCAGGACTGATCACAGCCGCTTCAGCAGCATCATCACAGAACACCTCCATCATGAAGTCATGACAAATTCAGCCAGTGCATGATGAGCACCATATAAGTTTTTAACTTATAATTTAGGAGCAAAATGTTGATTGAAGTCTATGAGCCTCCACAGATCTACTGCTTAAGAGCAAATGATTCAATTATCAGTCTTTATATAACCGCCACGATGAAGTTTATTCAGTCCTAATGTGTTTAGCTTTACTTTTAAACACGCTGAACTTTAATAGTAATTAAATGAATCAGACTGCTAATGACTGTAATTAAATGACCTGATCTCAATACTCGTCTGTTGAGAAAGACGTAAACACATTTACAGCATTAAAAATACAAACACTTAATTATTTGGAAGAATTAAAGTAATTGCAGGAAACCTCCAGACTGACATCTGCTCTTCACTAGACTCTTAAATACCTCTTATAAGAAGCACATTCCTGTTATTATACTGTGTGTGTGTGTGTGTGTGTGTGTGTGGATTGGGCGGTTTGTGCTGTGCTGATAATGAGCTTCATTGATCAGTTACTGGCCAGTTCACATTGATGAAGCCCAGAACACATAATTTACTCAGCAAGTGATTCTGCAGGAGTCGATCACACACACACACACACTGAGACACACACACTCAACTCTTTACAGGTATATCTATCTTTGTGATGACATACATCGACTCAATGTACTCTCTAGCTCCTGACCCTAACCCTACCCATCAGAACTAAGTGCTTTACCTAAACCCTTACCCTAAACCTACCCTTTACCCAATTATACCCTGACCCCTAAAACCAAGTCTTGACCCTCAAACAGGTCTTTAAAGGGCTCTCAGAAAGTGAGGACCGGACAATGTCCTCAATTTACAAAACTGTCCTCACTCAGATTATCTAAAACTCACTAAGATAGCTGTACAAGTGCACACACACACACACTTAATTTTACCCTAAAGAAGCATTAACAGATTACATTCTGTATAATGAAAATAAATCAAATTATTAAAGGTCATTAAGCACTGACATTATTTTTATGGCAATTAAAAATGCTGTAATGATTTATTTTTGCTAATCACTCATTAAAAATGTCACTACCACTGACAGCGAAATCTTTCACTATTAATTCATCACATTCATGAATGAATCATTACGTGCCGAAAATAAATCTTACAAAACAATATGTTTTTTAAGGAATGTATAACATGTATATATTAACATGCAATGTTATCCTTCATGATGTAATAAAAGTTTCCCTATAAATACAATACAATTAAAGATACTTCTAAGATATACAAAAATATGAAAAGAAAAGTTTTCTACTGTACACCACAGGCTACTGAACTGAACTGAATATCAGAGTCTAGGGATACTTTACAGCGGAAACAGAGTTTGCCATTATTGATTATTTTCCTGTTTATTAAAGTGAAACTGTAGAAATACATGATCGTGATTGTATCTCAGACGATGCAGATGTTCACACACACACTTTCACACTCACCCTGCCAACCTCTACCAGGTTGGTCACCATGACGATGGTTGCCGTGTTCTCCTGCCACACCATCCTCCAGAAGTCTATGACGGTCTCCTGCATCGGTCCTGCAGACAGGAAACTCATGTTCAGCTTAACTCAACTACCTTCCAGGAGTTACTCCATTATGGAAACAATTCATCTGAATTAATATAGTTTTTAATCAAGCACTGACTCTTGTCAGGACTTTTGACGAATGATTAAAAGTCTTGTAATGGCTGAGCTTAGACCTGCTCTCTCTCACTCACACACACACACACACACACAGAGAATCATAGAAACACACGCAATCAAAAATAAACAGAAAACATTTTCAAACAGCTGTTTTCCTTGTGAATATATTTTAAAATATTATTTATTACTGTGATACAGTTGTATTTCCAGCATCAGTACTCCAGTGTTCAGTGTCACATGATCCTTCAGAAATTATTCTAATATACTGACTTATTATCAATTTTAAAACAGTGATGTACTGCTTAATTGTTATTATTTTGGAAACTGTGATGCTTTTTTTCAAGAATCTTCGATCAATAAAAGATTAAAAAGAAAAGCAATTAATTAAAATGGAAAGATTTTATTGACAATAAACACTACTGAGACAAACACTACTGTTTATTGTTATTATTATTATTTTGGCTTCAGTAAATTTGTATTCTTTTATTATTTTTTTAACGACTTTAATTACTTTATTTAAAAAGCATGTGTTAAATAAATAAAAAGTGATAGCGTAGACTTACTCTGCTAGAAAATATTTATACTTTGACTAAATGCTGTTCTTTTTAATTAGTTATTTGTCAAAAAATCCTAAAAAAAGCATTGCAGTTTCCAAAAAATATTTGACAGCACAAGAGTTCATAAATCTAATAATAAATATTAACAATTCAGCTTACAGGAATATATCATTACAGGAATGAATTATCTTTTAAAGTTCATTATTTTATTGTAATAACATTTTGCATTATTACTGTTTTTTATTGTTCTGTATTTTTGATCAGATAAATGCAGTCTTGATGAGCACAAGGGTCTTCTTTTAAAACATTACAAGTCTTACTGATCCCAAACTTTTAAGATCCCAAAAGTTTGTGTGTACACACACACACACACACACGCACACACACACACACACACACACACAGCAAACCAAATACAGTAGATAAAAAAGAAAACGAATACAGAAAGCTAGTGATTTTTTGATTTTCTAGGAAAAACATGCAGATAGAAAACAAATAGAGAGTGATAGAGGGTCAAGTGTTCAAGTAAAGTGGTCAAGAAACAGATGATATTCCAAAATGCACATAGAAATAGGTGGATGGAAACAAAAGCATTGTTAGGAAGGTTAAACTCCACAGAACCCAAACATGAAGACACGAGCTGGGTTTTCAGAAGCTCTCCGACAGTATGTTGATGCTCTGCTGAACTGGTTTGCATGTGTTCGTCAGTCGCGTGTTTCTTGAATGTCTTCTCTCTCTCCCACTCGAGCGGCCCACGAGTCTCCGGGGACTCCAGGATGATCGCAGGCGAGCAGGACATCTGCTGAGTGGGTTTTAAAGCCTGTCGTCTTCAACAAAACACACGAGTGACAGTCCGCCGGAGCAGAGATGTTTCCAGAAACTACAGCGTCTGCGTGACTTCTGAGGAGCACCAGAAGCTGCTCAAGATCCTTCACCATCACAAGAGTTCACAAACACACTCCTCACAGACTCACACACTGCAGCAAAGGCTGGATCTGCTCTACAGCGCCACCTACTGAGAGACACCTATCAAGCTCTGTTGATTTCTTGGGTGATGCAGAACAAAGCGGTCTTCCTCAAAATGAGCTCAAACAAATATTGACAATGTTCTAGTTTATATCAGTAACTACAAAATAAAATAAAAAAAATCTTTAAAAAACAAACAAACAAATTGTTGAAATTTGTTCTTTCTACATCAAAATTTCATTTTAGTCAACATAACTTGCCATTTTTGTATTTATTTGTATAATAATTAGAAACATTTTTTCATAATTAACACATAATAAATATTAAATATTTATTTTTAAGTAGTTGCCAAACTAAAATAGCCCCCCCCCCTCAAAAAAAAAAAACTACAAAAATAATAGTAATAATGCAAATAAAGTTAAATTAATAATAAAATTTCATGTTCAATTACACATAGCTTGCCATTTTTGTAATTATTTTAAATGTGACTAAACATTTTCTGACTGAAAGTTTCTACACATTTTAAGTGTAATAAAGTTCTCAAAAATTATAAGGACACATATATATATAAGAAGATACAAATGACAAAACATTACATTATTTAAAGTAAATTTTAAGAGAAAACTGAAAAAAATTATCAAAATATTAAATATAAGTATACAAAATATGAAATAAGTCTACAAAATATTATTAAAATATAAATATGAAATATATTTTTATATGGATTTTTGCATGTCAAGCAGGATATTAATTTATCTTTAAATTGTATCTATTTAAGTATGCATCACAAGTATTATGTAAGCATTATATATGATTTTCATTATTATTATTATTTCTTTTTGTTGTTAATCTACTCAATCTTAACTGTAATCTACTTAATTTGAACTTACTTAAATTTAAGTAATTTGAACTGTTATCAGTAAATTTTAGTTTTTTTCTCAACACTTTAATTAATCCAAGACATTACAGATTTACAGTCATAAATACTAATGGTAGTAGTTTTCCAAACGCAAACAATCTTAAAGTCCAGCTCTACCCTGATGGTGGGATGAATGCATTATTTAATATTCATTTCTATAAATCAGTGTGCAGTGTGAAACATGCTATTAAAATAAACATGCTATATACATTGGTCACAAGTTTAGGGTCACGCTGTGGGGACATCATGAAACTGCTGAAAAAATGTAAATTACAGCACAATTGGGGTTAAAATTATAGTCCTACTTTGCTTGGATTCTTTCAACCAAACATGCATGTACATACAGTATGTGAAAAAAAACAAGCTAAAATAAGACCTGATATTATTGGATTTTAATACTGGCCAAATCAGACTGATGCCAATATCTAAAGCAGTAATATAAAGCACTAACAGCAGGGAGCTCTCACACATTAAACCACAGCAAACGCTCAAAGTCAAGAGCAGCGCTTCTCAACGCACACCTGGTGCCTTACTCCCAGAATATCATCAACTGCACATTCCCAGTAAAACAAATGTGCTACTAAAACTTACTGGAGAAGTTTCAGCAAAAAAAGAGAGAAAAAACAAGAGGAAACTTTATGCTGAAGTCTGAAGATTCTGCCAAAAGGGGGGAAAACTGCACACACATCCCATATCACAAACTTCAGCTGTCAAGAGCTGCTGACAGTCATTTCTGGAAACCCACAAGTTCTCATCTGATGTGTGTGTGTGACAGAGAGAGAGAGAGAGAGAGAGAGAGAGCTGCTGAATTCTTCTATAACAGCATATTATAAAACACACTGACAGACACAAGTCTTTGTGTGCTCATTAATATTACATGTTTACAACACACACACACACACACACACACACACACAGAGCAGCGTCGCTCACCTGCTTTAACTATAACCAGTCACTAAACTTTAAATTAGAGCCATGAAAGCAGAGAAAACTGCTGCTCCAGCTGCTGTGACAGTGTCAGTGTGTTGTTATGTGGTTGCTAAGGTGTTTTGGATGGTTGCTAGGGTTGTGTTAGTGTGTCTGATCCCTTAGTAATGCATCTGATTTGATTTGAGGAATCTTTCCTGCCTGGAGCACGAATACTCAGGACTACAGGTTAATCACATCACTACCAGCACTAGTACTAGTCAGGACAGACTTAACTAACCGCACTAATGACGGAGGGAGAGTTAGTGATGATTTACTGGTTTTTCTACACTGATCTAATAACTGTGAGCTCAAGCTGCTGCTGAGAGCCCAGAGCTGCATTTACTGCCAGTGTGTGTGTGTGTGTGTGTGTGTGTGTGTGTGTATTAGAGTGAAGCTCAACTGGACTGACAGCTGCAGCTCCAATCCTCAAC
>JAUMHP010000041.1:20409531-20429732 GCA_032361065.1 Enteromius trimaculatus | reverse complement strand
CTTACTATTCAAACGTGAGTTTTGAGCAGTGAAGGGTTGTTTCTCCGATCACGAATGCAGACATGGTGTTATGTTTAAGAGGCGTGATGCAACACCACGTGTAAAAGACAGAACTAAGTCATGATCATCAGTATTTATGTCTCCACTGCTTTGTAAAGTGTTTTATTGTTTTGGAGTCATAGCGCCGGGACGCAGCATCACGTTATGGTAAGGGGCGGGACATTTCCATCAGACACTTTTGGTATTCGGCCAAATTACAGTGCACTGGATAGCTGGCCAATCAGAGCACACCTCGCTTTTTTTTGAGTGATGAGCTTTCTACAAATCGACCCGTTTCAGGAGGCGGGGCTTAGAGGAGAACAATAATGTACAGTATGTTGGAAATAATGTGTTTTTTGAATCTTAAACCACATAAACACATTACATTACACCAAATAATGTTCTTTTCAGCAACATTAAAACATTCCCTGAAAGATGAATAAATGATCTTTCCACTGATGTACAGTATGGTTTGTTAGGAATATAAATCTTCCAAATATTGAGAAAATCACCTTTAAAGTTGTATAAATGAAGTTGATAGTTGATAGTGACTCTTTACTACTAATTATAACACAAAATAAAGATGATTCAATCTATTTAAATCTATCGCTGCTTCATGAAATCACTCAATCAGACTTCAGTAAAATTGCCTTAATTATTAAAAGCGGTTCAACCAAAAATTTCAATTCTGTCATAAAGTGTGTGTGTGTTTCCTCATCTGAACCTGTGATGTTCCTCCTGCTGCTGTTACTGTGGAAACGCAGGATCTTCTTCAGCCACTTATTATTCTGCAATAATTCAGCTTTAATTCTGAGAGAAGAACAGAAGTTCTTGTGTGTGTGTGTGACGGGCCGTCGCTCTGTCAGCGCTGATATGTGGGATGAGCGGGGCCGCCTCGCTCAGCCCCGGGGCCAAACGCAGATCGCCGACGGCAACGGAGGATCCGTGTGTCAAAGATGGCCGTGACAGATGAGCTTTGATCTGAAGAGCCACACGTGATCAGAGACGCTCGTTACATCACCAATAAACTAAATCCCTTCGGAGAAGCAGCCCAGAAATACAGTCTCTCTATATATACACACATCATATATATATATACTTAATATTAGAAGAAACACCTAAAAGCTAATATGTTTTAGGTTTAGGTTTTTTAAAAATGGAAAATATAAACACTGATTCTACATTTTAATAAAAAATTATATTAATAATAAAAATGGCAAAAGCACAAAATGGAACACTAAAAATGAAAAGATAAAACAATCAAAGCTAAGAACATTACTACAAATTGTAGTATAGTAATACTACAATAACAAACATGGTAAAAGGGGGATGCAGCAGTGAGTCTGGGACATCACGTAACGTTCTGGCTGCTGGAGACAGATCTGCTGTTTAATGAGCTTGTTTACACAGCATCTGTAAGAGAAATACTCAGCTAATGTGTAATTAAGCAGCTCTGACGAGCTGTCCTCATCGATCAGCCTGTTTCTCACAGAAAGTTCTTTGAGTCTCACAAAAAACTCCAGAAAACTGATGTGAGCTGCAGAGACTTCACACAATCACTCCCATAGAGCCAGAAATAACTCATTAAAATCTCTAACGACCTCAAGATTAGCAGTTAATAACCATGAAATAATAATTATAACAATTAATTCATTGACATTAACTAACATGAGCTAAAATACTTCTAAAACATTTATTAATCTTAGCTGGTTTTAACATTTATTAATATATAGTTAAGTTAATATTTATTCATATTATTTAATGGCGCTCAACTAACATGAACCAATAACTTAAAAAGACTAGTTTTATTTATCTTTATTTATGTTAATGTTATTATAAACATTAACATCATGATCATAATCTTCATCAGTACTCTGCTCAAACCAGTCTGAGCCGGTCTGTCAGGCTGGTTCAGGGCAGTTCAGACTGGTTTAGCTGTTTATTTCTCATCAGTTCTCGTGTATAGTGACTGATCTGATATGTGCCATAGTGCGTGTCGTGAGCCCATTCAGTCTGACACCAATTAGAGTCCATCAGTCCAGCGGCTCCGTCCCAATCCCTGACCACTGACTGACCGCGTCACACACCTTCACCCGTCGCTCCGCTCTGTGTGTGTGTCTCCATCACCGAATGCACTTACACACATACAAACGATCTGTCGTCTACTAACTAGGCAGCACAAAAATGAAGCCTTCTAAGTGAAGCGATCTGAAATCTGATGTCATCTGTAAGAATGGAACTGAAGTAATACTCACTGCAAACAAACAAACAAATAAACAAACCAACTTTCCAGTTAAAATCTCCAACTACCTTTAAAGCAAGTGAAGCAAGGCCAGATAAATAAAACTAGTCTTCATAGGCTGTGTCTCTAATATGTGTGCTTTGTCTCACTGGCAATTTCTTTTTTCAGTTATTTGTGCTTGAGAAATTAAATAAAATAATAAAACCAGTGCTGTGAGACAAAACACACACACATATTAGAGACAAAATACATGAAGAGTGGTTTCTAATGCAGCTGCATTCTGTTTCGGTGTTTTTTTCTGTGACATTTTATCTGAAAACAAAGGCAAAAAGGCTAATCAAAAACTTGTAAGATATATATTTTTGTAGTGTAATATTACCATTGTTAGATATGAAATAATGCAATAAAATAATACAAAATAATTCAGCTTTCTAGAACAGTGTCTGTGTTACTTTAACATGCTGTGTATGTAGTTGACTCACTAGGGTTTAGAGTGGAGCCAGATGCAGACTGATGTGTGTTTAATGTGAAGTTCTGGGTTTGATGATCCTTTGGAACAATCTGTGGACAGTGGACTGTGGACAACTCTCATATATCAGTACACTCTCTAATTAATATCTGCTAACTCTTTACAGTGATAGTCTCCCAAAAGACGCTCGACTGACTATGAGTAACTTTGCAAGAACATATCAACCTATTCTAACCCTAACCCTACCAGTCTACTGATACTCTGCTAGCACTCTATTGAGAGTTAGTAGATATGTAGGTGCAATGTTACTTATAATCAACAGAATTCGTTAAAGGGACCATCAAAACAAAGTGAAACCTTTATTGTTTCTGAATAGTCACTTCTGTGTACAGTTACATTTATTTGATCAAAACACAGTAAAAAATCTGAAATGTTATTTAAAACAGCCGTTTTCTGTCTGAATATCTGTTACAATGTCATTTATTTCTGTGATCAAAGCTGAATTACAACTATGTGTCTGTGTGGGAGTGTGTGTGTGTGAGTGTGATAGGGTTAGGGTTGGTGTGGCTGTGTGAGTGTGTGTTTGTGTCTCTATGTGTGTGTGTGTGCTGCAGGGTGTAGTACGGTGTAACTGATAAGACTGGATGTTTCTCTCAGCTGTTGTAAACAGGCGTTTAGTGGAATCTCGAGGCGTTTCAATCAGCGCGTGACTGCGAGACAGATCAGTAATCCTCTCAAAGACAGCGCCACACGCTTCCCTCCGGACACGAGCGTTCTCGTCTCACACACACACACACACACACATATGCGTGTGGCTTCACAGAGATTACATGTCACAGTCAATTAGAGTTTAAGCAAATATGTGTGTGTGTGCGTGTGTGTGGGAGGATTTATGTTTCTGATTGCTAATTTCACATAAAAACATTCCATCAAGTGTGATATAGTGTAAGCGTCAGTGGCGTGTCTCGTCAGGACTGTGTCTCATGTCTTCTTCAGGCTGGTATCACTGACAAACATCTGCTCTGGTGTCTCCTGCAGCTAATCTCAGGCTTTGATTACTGGCCCGCAAACAAAGAGCAACATCAGGAGCGTTTTCTGTCTGTAATCCTCAGAAACACAGCGTTTGTCTTCTACTGCTGATAATGCTCACAATCCATCAGTTCATCTGTGTTGTGAAGAATGAGGATTATTAAACCCAATGTTTCACTAGAGACACATACAGCACTTCTGTGCTTTCAGATTATTTCTGGATGATACAAACTAATATTATAAGAGTATTGATCCCTGTTTTCTGTTTCTATTGTTATAGGGATCAGGTCATATGCTCTCAGCTCAGAGAGACCCTTTAGAGGGCTTTAGTCAAAATTATAGATCCTTCAAGCACCAAACATCAGAAAATCAGAGCAGTGTTCACTTAAAAGGGACAGAAACCTGACTTTATATTTAGATCTCTTCAGCTTCATCAAACACACAAAGATGACGGATGAGAGGACATTTATATGACAGGAGACAAACTATAAACAACACACACACACACATGTATATATACTGTATGTTAATGCATTGTCCTCCGAGATTTCGGTTCATCATAACAGTTTACCTGACATTTCTGTTTTTCCAAAACAACAATTTTCAATGAATTAAATAAAACCTCAAATATAGACAAATGTGACACAAAGACAAAACTTAATATGATGTTTGAATAAAAACAAAATGTGAATTTTTAACATTTACATGGGTAATTAAGACAACAAAGTTTCAAATCAAAAGTTGTAAAATGTATGTGTGTGCGTATAATAAAAATAACAATAATTATGTAACGCCAAGCCAGCAGAGGGAGCTCTCACCTCTGCTCTGACTGACAGCTCCCTTGGCTTCCTCTATGGTGACCTTGTTTGGCGGCCATTTAAGCGGGAGCCTGACAAACAGGAAGTTGTGAAGTATTGTTTTGCTGTAGCGGACACTACCAAGCGTTTTCTCTAGGTCATGTTCATTGTTTTACCCTGTTTACCATTGCCATAGTCGTGCCTTGTTTTCATTTGTTACTTTGGATTGCCCTCTTGGATTTTGACCTTGGACTGTACTCTGTTTTGTGAACGTTTTGCTGCCTGCCCTGACCATTGCTTGGATACTGGTTTACGATTCTGTCATGTCCTTGGATATATCTGTCCAAAACTTGTTTTTTCTGTTACACCTGATGCCATGTGACACTGTGCTTGACCTCTCACCCTAGAACCTAAAAGACACATTATACTGTGACTAAAGCACTAATCAGACCTGTTTTCATTGCAGCAGTGTGTGTGTGTAAGATAACGCCCAGCGACTCGTCTCGCGAAAACACAGGAACACAATCACAGACAGAGAGATTAGACGCGGATCACAATAATCAAATCTTGCTTCTCCTATTTTCATATCTGGTTTGGGGTTGTTGACGAGGTAAAGACATGATTTGATCAGATCAGATCAGAGCTAGCAGTGTAATCCAGCAGAGATTACTGCGCTAACATGACTGTAATTTACTACGGTTATTTGTGCGGCGTACAGTCGAGCGGCAGGCCTGGGATATCCAATATTAAAGTAGCGCTTTATAATGTAATATTCTTACGCTGAAGATGTTAGAGTTTTATCTGCTTCTTATTAAACACGCTGAACATGCAGCAGTAAATAATGATGTTTGTCTAAAACCTTCACAAACACAGACAAAAATAAAAGATTGGAATATTAGAGCGACTAAACCACATAAAAACAAAAAACACGACCAGCTTATATTCCATCACGTACATTATTCATTTATATTGACGTTTCGTTGGTTAACATGAAGTAAGAATGAACAATATTTAGCATTTATTAATCTTAGTTAATCTCAGCATTTACTACTACATTTGTAGAATGAAAGAAAACAAAAAAACATTAGTTAATGCACTTGGAACATTTTTATTAACTAACATACAATGCATTAAGGTTTATGTTAATATCTAATGTTAAAAAAGACAACTTGTGAAGTGTTGCAAAATAACTGAAGGGGTCAAAGGAGATTCAAAGAAAAATCTAAAATATTTAAAAAGAATATTTTTCTTATAAAATATGTGCAAATCCACACTAAATCATGTTTTCAAAACTGCTCCATTAATGTTTCCTTTGTTACATTAAGTAATAAATAACATGATGTATCTATATTTAAAACAGCAACACTTAATAAACAATAAAATAAAAGAATAATGAATGTTGTCAAATAATAAAACAGTTGTCAAAAATGTAATGTTTGGCTACATCTCATTCTCTCTCTTTCATTGTTAAAACTGGATTTTATTTGCCGTGTCAATCATTTTGAAGCTTGACGTTAACAGACAGACCGGCCTAAAAAAGTTACTTTTTAATTTCTTGTCATCCATATCACAAAAAGATTGCTGCAGATACATCAAATATTAGGTGCACCAGTGCTTATGGAGCTGTTTAAATTAGCTAAAATGTCATTTTAAATCATTTTTCATTTACTGAATGAAAAATATATATCATATTTTTCTAATGACTTGGGCAGAATTATAAGCTGGACGTGTTCTCGCTGGGATGACCTGCGTGACGTGCGGTGTTTATTAACGAGAGCCGATGATTGTGTTCACAGGTTGGGTAGCGAGCGCAGGGACAGTCAGGGGCCGCGGTGACACAGTCACAAACACATGAAGGTGGTTCTGGGACGAGGCTCTGAAGACTCACACACACTTTGTTCTCTGCTTCAAAGAATCACGCTCACTCGGAGGCATCCACAAACAATACGGGAGGATAAAAATTATAAAAACAGCCAGCAGACGGCCATATAAACCGAAAGGAGTTTAATTGACACTAAACTAGTCGTACCTGACCGGAGCTCCTCGGCTCTGAGCCGGTTTGAGCACCACCGTCACCGTGCTGTCTGTCTGGTTCAGAGGAGTCTCCTGATCGTACCCCGGCATCGACGGAGCTGCAGAGAAAGCATGTAAGTCAGTGTAACTGTATTTCTAAAGCACTACAATGTAAAAAGTGTTTTACACAGTATATAAACACAGTCACTGAAAACACATTCATGAAGAGCTACCTAAACACAATTAGTGCTGGGGCAAGCTCACACGTCCCGCCAAAAACGCTGTATTAAGAATGACAGGCCAGTAGTTGGCACTCTCACCTCTTTAGTAAACAGTACCTGAAAGGAAGTGACGATTAGCTCTTCCTGAGTGGGAGCATAGATTTGTCGTAAGCAATATGGCGAAAGGAGCTTTTATTTTGTTCTTTACCTTTACAATTGTCACATACTGCAAATGTCTACCTAACCGCATGACGTCACCGTTTTTGAAAGGTTCCTGTATTGGGTGTTTTACACAGAACAACAACAGTGGCGTTTTCAAGATATTGCACTTTGAAACTTGTTTTCAAAATTATCCCAAAACACAAATGATACTGTAGTTTTGATGTTATGTCACACTCTTACAGGAACGCCCTCCTGGCAGACAAAACCAATCTGTGCTCCACTGACCGCTAGTCCATTCTACGCAGTTAGTAGTAATGTAGTAAAACGCAGACAATAAAATTCATTAAACACCTGATGATGTATATTTTGTACAGGCCAGCAGATGAAGCTATATGAAACCCGTTATAAGGAAAACCCTGAACTATTAAGCGAACCGCATTCATATTCTGGCCTCATCTGCTTTCATATGTTAACTACACATTGGTAATACAGAGATTATCGAATTCGATTTCTAAATATTAATGTTTTACAATGTACAATGTTTTATAATGAAGGAAATATTGGAAATGGCCCAAACCTAAAATTTATTTACATACCTTTGTTTTATTGTTTTCAGAGGTGGTCTAAATATTTGCGGCGGCAAAACAGATTGACAGGCTTTTGCTGCAGTTCTATGGATGTTTTGCCCTAGAGGTCTTCGAACTGATCACATGACTGAAAACTATCTATTACCGAGTAAACAAACAAGCAAAATGCATAAAACATTTCCCGCGTTTAGCTGAAACCTTTTTAATGTTTCAGACATTTCAATGACCCTCAAGATATTCGTAAGGATTTGCTGGACTAGAGTGTTCTGGGTGTTAACTAGGGGGTTGCTAGGGCAATAAGGTTGTTCTTTGGGTGTTTTGGGCAGTTACTAGGGCCATCTGCATGTCCATTGAGTTACTTCATAATCTTCAGTGCTGTTCCAGATGAAAGCATCTGCTGCAGACACACACCTGAGATCTTGGTGGTGGCCTGGGTGATGGCGGGCGGTCCGAAGCCCTTAGCGGTGCTGGCTCTGATGGTGAAAGAGTATGTGGAGCCAGGGTAGAGACCCAGGAACATGTGGCTGGTTTCATTCCCCAGTTTAACCACCTTTCCGCTCTGGTTAGAGAGATCCAGCACCAGGTCGAAGGAGCTGACGGCTTTATATGAGATCTGCAGGAACCAGAGCAATACAAACATCAGCGTTCATGTTACAATCACACAAATTAATTTCAGCGTCGCCAAACAAATGATTCAAGACGTGCTTTGAGTTCCACCAAATTAGACTCTATTATATCCGAAATGCTTCAAGGCCCTTTTCAATTATCAGCCTGCCGTAAATAAATAAAGAAATCAATAATAATGTCCACACTCCTGACAGACCAGGGCAGGAATCTGAAAGGGAAAGTGTATTCTCTTCATATTTGGAGGGTTTTGTTCATTACGCGGCATTAATGAAGCATCATACTCGAAACACTTTGATTTGCAACCTTTGATATTGAGATTTTCCATCACAAGCTTCTGTTTCTCATAGCCTCACAATGCTATTAGATTTAAATTATCCCCACTCTGAAATGAGAAAGCGGGGATGTGTGAACATCGCCTGACGTCATCCAGTGGAACGCTCAGGAACGGAGAATCAGAGGATGGGAAATCTCAGTGGATATTTACAAGAAGAACAGAATATCTGGAATCAGAGAGACAGAGAGAGAGAGAGAGAGAGAGAGAGAGAGGAAGTAGAGGAAAGATTGGGGTTCCCTTGATAAGAGGAAAAAAGTCCAAACTGTCCTTTTGATATCACGGCCCGTCAGATAGCCTCAGCTTCCTAGCTTTGATACTGTCAAATCAAAGGCTGGACGTCACTGCGAGCTCATGGACAATCGAGTCTACAGTTAGTCCCGTCTGACTGCACACACACACACACACACGTAGTGTCTCCATGTTTTCTGAGGTCTCTCCATAGGTGTAATGGTATTGTCCTACACTGACCCTACACCTAAACCTACCCCTTACAGGAAATACAACACAATTTTAGATTCTCAAAAAAAAACCCCACCATTTAGTATGTTTTTTTAAGTCTTTTGTATTACAGAGACACTGAAAATATACTCATAAATCACCTTCATATTGTAATACTGTACCTGTCATACCCATGTCATTATACACATTTGTGTCCTCATAAACCACATAAACACACACAAGCATGCAAACATAATAATGCTAATATAGTCAATATTTCTAAACAAATCTAAATAACAAGCTTGTTGGTGCTAAGTTAAGGTATTTTTTTTAAATATGAAGTCTAAATATTTTTATTTAACCACCAGATAGATTACATCTGAGGGAAAGAAATGATGTGATGTTCAGAACATGGTAACTACAGTAATTATCAAAGTGGGAAGTGATGCCCCCTGGGGGCTTTTGGGGTATTTTTACACCACTGACAAGGTTTGAGAAAAAAAAATCATTACAGAAATTTAAATCTATTTTCTTTATTATATTCTTTACAGGTTATTGTGGGATTATCCTAGGCATTTTGAGCAGCAGGATTATATAAATACATGCTAATGTAAGTCGTAATTATTTTAGTAGCCTATATGAAACTGATAAACAAACATTCATCTATCTGAGCTTTTACTCAAACACATACAAACTCTTACTGTACTTTCACTGGAGTAATATTTTATTATATTAATCAGTGCTTTTACTCAAAGCCATGATTTGTGTACTTCCTTCCACCACTGCTAGAAGTGTTCTGGGTAGTTATTAGGAGGCATTTGTGTGGTTACTAAGGGGTTGCTAGGCTGGCTGTGTTTGCGTGTTCACCTCAAACTGAGTGATGATGCCGAAGGTCTGCACTGGTTCTCTCCACTTCAGCAGGATCTTGTCTTCGAAAACACTGGCCTGGATGGAATCCAGAGGAACTTCCCCCGGCACTGACAGGAAGTGACATCACAAACCATCAAAACACAGCAACAGTGGCAGCTCTTCATATGCATACGACATCCTCCGTAGCTGTTTGTGGTATTTTTTTGGTTCATACTGAAAATTGGTACTTATAAATCAATCCTAAATGAACTTAAATTACTCGGTCATTTTTGATTGTAAGATGAGAATAAATGATGGTTTTAAATGCATAAATCCACAGAAACGCTCAGGTTCTCCTCCTTCAAACACGTCTGTGAGCACCTGAGATTATTGGTGATCTGTTTATGGTTTCATTCTCTGGCAGGAGTGTAATTCACTCGACGCGACTCTGAGAAGAACAAAAGAGCGTGTGTGTTTAACATCCAGTCGAGACGTGGCCCAGGTGTCTAATTATTTATAAAGGTTGCCGATCTCTGGAAACAAAAAAAAATCATGTTTACTCCGTCAGAAGAGCTCTGCTAATGGGGGATTTAATTAGACATTCAAGCTAAATGTCAGTGCTTCACCGCTCTGGAAGGAGTATGAGGAGTGATCCAGCAGCTCATTCACTGATGTAACGTGCTCAATCTGATCAACTTAACGCTCTTCAGCTTTAGCACACAACACTCTTCTGATCAACAACTTTTCCTGAGGTGCTTTATGCTTTTTCGATTAATACATTCAATCAAATAAAAGCCTGATGTTTCAGAAGTTCCTCAAATCAGTGGTTTTTGAGACAAAGACCTAAAGAACTAGAGAACAGAAAGTTGCTAAAAATAGGCAAATCTAAATGGATCAAAATGGGTAAGTCTTGGTCATATTTTACAAAAAAAAAAAAAAAAAAAAAATCAATCATACAGTTATTTATAATATTGTAAATTATTAGTTACCGTATAAAATGTATTATGAATGTATATATTTGGAATATATTTAAATGAAACATTATATTTTCTGTTGTGTTTTTGTTATTTTTAGTAGATTTGTATTTCGATATAGTTTTTATTACACTTGCTTTCATTTCTTAAAATGATGTTATACTTTCTATTTTCATTTTTTTAAATTGTTGCATCTACTTGTTATTTTTATTTATTTTATTACATTTATTTATATTCCTGGACCATAAAACCAGTAATACATTTTACGAAAATGAGATTTATAAACTGAATAATCATGTCTCCACTGATGTCTGGTTTGTATCTGTCTGAGACCCAACTATTAGAAGATCTGAATCTGAGGGAGCAGAAACATCTAAATATTGAGATAATCACCTTTAAATTAAGTTCTTAGCAATGAATATTACTAATCAGAAATGGATTTTTAATATATTTACATTAGGAAATGTACAAAATATCTTACTGAAAGTGATCTTTAATATCATAATGATTTTTGGTACAATAGAAAAATGGATTATTTTGACCCATACAGTGTGTTGTTGGGATTTCTGGTGAAGGTTTTATACTCCAGGCTCACATGCAGTGTTTATTAATTTTACAGTTTTAGCTAAACTATATGAAAATTAATATATATTAGCTGAAATTTAAAGTCTATTTTATTTCAATTAATATTTATTTTAATTAAAGTAACAATTACGTTTATGAGAATTTATATATACATATATAGATATACAGTATAATGTCCAAGAGAGCTATAATATAGTAAATATTATTCTTAAATTATTAAGAATAATTTTGTTCACCACATACAGTATATACACACACAGGTTTTTTTAGTGATCTAATTCCTGTATGCTGAGGATGAGAGGGCTATGTGTTGTCTCTCACCGTCCTCGTCGGTCTGGACGTGGATCTCGGGGCTCTCTCGGACTCCCTCTCGGTTACGCAGCAGCATCCGGACGCTGAGGTTGGTGAAGGGCATGAGGTTGTGGATGGTGTGCTGGCTCCCGAGGGCCGTCTCCTCACGGCTCTCCTCTTTACCTCGTCCTCTGGCGCGGTACTGAAGCGTCAGGCTGTAGTTATAGCAGCGGGTCACGTTATAGCCCAGCGGCTCCCAGCGAAGAGTGACCTGACGAGCCTTGATCTCCAGCACCTTCAGCTGCCGAGGGCCGTGCATGGGCTCTGAGAAACACAACAGTTACAATGATGCATTACACTCGCTAAAAAAGTAACTCATTACATTACTTAGTTGCTTTTATGGGAAGTAATGTGTTACATTAGTTTTGAGTTGCTTTTTAAATCTTATTTAACGTATTCTATTATTGCAGATTTGCATAATATTATGAGTGAGTTTGTACTGATTCTGAGGAACCCTGAATGTGTTTTTGAGTGAATAGATGTTGATATTTAGTCTAGAACTACAGTAAGATCATGTTCACTCGGATTTCTCTCAACATGGCAACCCCAGAGCTGTCAGTCACTACACCAGAAACAGAGGAACTGAGCTCATTATTTGAAAAGTAGCTCAGATATGTCCTTCTGAGTTAAAAAGTAATGCATTAGTTTACTAGTTACTTGAATAAAGTAATCTGATTCCGTAACTCGCATTACCCCCCAATACTGCTCACAAATCTGGCGTGAAATCTTCTTCGCAGGAGTTTTACGTTCAGTTGGCCTGCTCCATCTGCGGCAGCCGTCTGTTAGAAGCTGTGTGGAACAGTGCCACCGTCAGCCAGAGACAAAGCATCGCAGAGAAACTGGGTGAGATAACTTCTGCATTTCATTTTACATGCTTTAATCCTTCATCAGTGAATGGGTGCCGTCAGAAAGAGAATAATCCACAGCAGTCCAGCAGTTAACATCTGGAGAAGACAGAAGATCTAATCCAGCTTTAAGATGATTTCAACTCAAATATAAGTTCAATTTAGTTAAAATCATCTTAACGCTGGATTAATTTGATCTTGTGTCTTCTCCAGATGTTAGCTGATGGACTGGAGTGCTGGGGATTATTCTGATGTTTTTCTCATTCTGACGGCACCCATTCACTGCAGAGCATCCATTGATGAGACACTGATGCAGAGCCTTTTTTTTAATACTTCTCTCGCAATTAACATTCCGGAAAATACAGTATTTTCCCAGTTAGTATGAGCTCATGACAGAGTTATGTGAAGTTGAGTAAAGCATGTTACACTGTCAACTTCCTAAAGTAAATTGCTGTTGTCTTTGCACGAGCTGATCCCTCAGGAGCGGCTCATGTTGTGATCGATGTGTGTTGTATCCTCTGTCTCCTCTCTCAGTGCCCTTTGAAGGACAGCTCCGATCCAATCAATTCGCACGGCACACTTGGAAAAAATTTGGTCTGACAAACTTCATAAAGTGGCGGGGCGACTGGCAGGCAGCTCAAACGGGAGAGTCGAAGAAGAGGAAGATGTTCAATGATATTCTGAAGTAACTCAGAGAGACTGTAAACTAACTCTAATGGTTTCTGCTGAACACAGCATACATGTTTTAGTAAGTGAGGACTTCTCACTCAATCCCTTTCAAGTTGCATTTTATTAATAAAAACATCAATATTCCTGCAGTTGCGTATCTCCATGCACGCTAGAGGATGGATACCTGACCTCGGACAGAAATATCTTAATGCCTTTCGGGCTCGGGTCGGGTTTGGTTACTGCCCTGTCAGACGCGGGCCTGATCCGCACTCTTGATATACACGACGTGCATTTGACTTGAACTCCATTTCTAGTGTGGAAAATAATCCTTTGAGTGCTTAAAAAAAAAATAAGTTTGATTGCTTTATATCTCACGATTCTGACACTTTTCTCTAAAATGCAAGTTTATGTCACATTTCTTGAGTTTCTATGTCTCAGTTCTGAGTTTTTGTCACTGTTCTTGACTTTGTTGAAAGTTCATATCAACAAAGACTTCATAGTTGAGTTTATATTTCAAGTCTGAATTGAAAGTTGAAAGTTTAACTGAAAGTTTATATCACAGTTCTTGTTCATCAAAATTCTTGAGTTTTTGTCTCAGTTCTTGAGTGTATATCTTGCAATTATTGAGTTTGTTGAAATTCTGAGTCCATATCTTGAAATTCAACAACAACAAAAAAGGATCTGCAATGATTGCAAGAAATTGAGAGACCAAAAGTAGCAATATATTTATATATTTTTTTACTTAGTGGCATAAATAGGAACCTTTGTATGAAGCAGAAAAAAAGTTGTTTTAGTAAGTAAAGAATTTTCATTAAATGGCCGTTCAAAGTTGCATTTTGTCAGCGACAGTGTTGGTTTGTAATGCAGTGAGCGAGTTAGATGTTGTCCCAGCGGGTGAAGGTCATGGGCCGCGGATACAGAGCGCAGCTGCGATCTTCTCTATCTGTGTGGGAGAGATGAGGGGGCCGGAATCTGATCATTGGGACGACGTGACATTCAGCTGGCAAATTCTCCTGATGCAGTCAAAACCAAAGCGCTGATAGAGCGCGAGCGCAAGGACCTGGGAAGCTCTCGCAGGAGAATGTGTTTCTGAGCGATGGCGTCATGTGAGGAGCCGCGTGACGCCTCAGTGATGGCAAATCTGACTTTTACTTTCTCTCTTTTTCATCTTTTGCTTTTAGCGTCTTTTACTTTGTACTTTCATTACGTTTACATTTTTTGTGTTTTTGCTTTGACTTTATGCCCTTTGTTTTTAATGTTTTATTTGTTCTAGAGCTGTCAAACGATTAATCACTGTTAAGTTATTTACGTTCAGTTGGCCTGTGTATATAATTATGATGTGTATAGAAATACACACACATGCAGGTATACATTTAAAAACAAATGATAAGTTAAGTATATTTTTATATATAATAAGGATAATATTTTCAAAGTATATTATGTGTGTGTTTACATAATAAATACACAAAATAAACACGTGTATTTAAAAAACAACTTTGATTAATCATTTGACATCACACATTTTTTGTTTTACTTGTGTCTTTTTTTGTCTTTTTCAGCTTTTACTTTTGGCTTATTTATTTTATGCCTGCCTTTTTAATGTTCTTTAGTTTTAACTTTTTTTATGTCTTTAACTTTCATTTTTAATCTTTTCCTTTTCATGTCCGTTATTTTTAAACTTTCAGTATATTTTACTTTTTTTACTTTAAAATATTTAACTTCTTGATTTTTTTCAGTTTCTTCATGGTTTAGTTCTCTTTTTCTTTTTTTTACTTTTTTACCTTTACTAATTAATCTTTTATTTTCAGTTTTCTTTAATTTTTCACTTTCGCTTTGTTTTTTTGCTTTCTTTCATCTTTAGAGTCCAAGTTTTACTTTTTTATTTTTTGTCATCTTTAACTTTCAACCTCTTGAATGTTTTTACTGTTACTTTACTTTTAATTTTGAGGACACACAGACAGATGTGATCGACCCCTCAGTATTGATGTGTGATGTAATGCAGCACACTTCAGCAAATGTTGTGGTGAGTTTTGCACAAGCAAACAGCACCCAGAATAGTTCATAGTACTGCTAATTAAGTGCATCTTTACCATCAGTAATAGAGTAGATGTGTTGTTCTGAGGGTTTAATGTGTAACCGGGCTCGGAGGCCTGCATGGAGCTGGTCATCAGGAACGGTTTTCCCAGAGGGCCGCAGTGATAGGGATTTCCTGAGCGCTCATTAGTGAGCTGTTGATGGAGAATGAGGCTAATGATGGATCTGCAGCTGTGATCGAGCTTCAGTCGAGTCATTCCAGCTGTTCTCTCCGTCTGGAGCCAGCGCTGCTCACTACAGCTTCATTAATATTCACACAATCAGTGTTTGTGTTAGCGTTTGTTTACTACTCGGCCTGCTACATGAAGGTCCTACAGCTGCGCTCAGAGCAGCAAGATAACTTATCTTTGTCTTTCTCTTCTCATAAACAGTGCAAGAGTGTATTTATTTTATTATTGTGCACAGAAGCCTTTTGTGACCTTACCGCCTCAAATAACCTCGTTTATTTTTGACTTAAAGTCACTGCACTTTTTTTTGTCATTAATAGTAGTAGTATCCAAATTACTCTGACCTCTCTCGTTTTAAGACATTTTTATTGGTCTTTTAAATAACCTGTAGATACAGAATTTTTGGGATATGTTAATCTATAATATTATAAAAAACAACGTGCCATGTTTTATCAATTGTAATGCTCTCGTGATCCTCTGCTGCTAGAAAGATAACATATCTTTATTATAAATAGAATACAAGAAACACATAACCTTTTTTTTCTATTATTGTGGTACACTGAAGATGTTTTGTGATGTATTTATTTGATTTATTTTTTTCACCGATTAACCACTTCTTTTTGAGTCACTGTACTATTTGTAGGTTTTGAAAGTTTTTGAGGCCTGATCCTGAAAGACTTGATAAAAACGAGTTAATTTTTTAAAATCTAAACTACAACAATCAATCTTGTGCTATGTTTTTAGCGATGTATGATGATAAATCTTCTGTATGCTATGCTAACGCGATTAATGAGTTTAATTTTACTGAAGTGAAACAAGTGTTCTCCTAAGCACTAATCTATAATAGAGATTATATAGAGATCAGTGGTTCTAACTCATTTTAAACAGAGATGGAAAGCAGCTCATTTTCAGCTTGTTGTCATCTTGAACTTTTATGTTTGACGTGATGTCACTGGGCTAGTTTGAGGTTGTAAATGTAAAGTCAGATCTTACTAAACAGCTGTCAGCTACGGAAGCCTGTTTCTGCCAGGCATTAAATGTTTTTAAAAAGTCATTGTGATCTCACAATACAGATTTAGTTTTTCTCAGAATTGAGTGACACAAAAGTCAGAATTTTTTTGTAAGAATTGTGAGATATGAACTCAAAATTGCAAGTTATAAAGTAATAATTGTAATAAAGTTAAATAGAGTAATAATTGTGATTTTTTAAAAAAGTAAGAATTGCAACTTTGTATCAAACAATTCTGAGGAAAAAACTTTTAAAATTTTAATTGTTTTATTCAGTGGCTGAACAGGCTTCTATAGACAACAGAATATAAGTGGTTTTCTGTTGCTATGGGTACCGGGCGAATTCTCCTTAAGTGAAAATCATCATTCTAACTAACTCTGAATATTATTTGTGTGTGATTACTGAAGCATAGGTCTACTTTACATGTCTAGTTCTGCTGATTCTGTGATATGTTGCCTATTATAAAAGCAATGACAGCTATTTCCCCGAGCACATGGATTTTTAACGAGCTCTGTGATGGTGGTGGATATAAATCTGCAGAGGTTTTGCTGAGGGTCTGATTATATGTAGGAGAATATGTGCTTTAAGACGGTTCCAGCTGTTTGTTTTGACTCGGGCCAGCTTCGGGGGGTTCAGGTCTTAAGCAGTGGGTCAGATGACCCTCCAGACCTCCTGAATTCACACTCTGCTTTTGTCTTCTCAGATTTCGCAGAACCAGACGGAGCACTTGAGTGTTGTGTTGGTGGTTATGATCTCTAATGTATCTCTCATTCCTCCACCCGGGGGTATCGGGCAGCTTCTTATCTGCGTGTGAGGCGTTCTCTATCTTTATTATGAGAACACCAGGAACAGACAGCTGTCCAATAAGAGATCAGCGCAAATCAGACGAACAAACGCCCACGAGCCCTCTGAAGGCCACTGGCAGCAAAAACTACATCAGATAAATGCCTGGCAATGACAAAAACACGCATGTGGACACTTCATGTGTGCTTTCAGGAGTATTGAAGGAGAACAGGGTGGATACTGGAGGCAGTGAGATACAGGGCATCTAGAAATAACTTTATTTTATTAAAATGTCTTAAAATCTATTATTTTCATCAGGAAGGCCTGAAGGGCTGGTTTATTGATAGATAGATAAATAATTCTAACAGTTTTTTTCTTTTAGTTATGAGTTTATATATAAAACTCATAACTAAAAGAAAAGAACTGTTAGAATTATTCATGCATTACAGATTATATATATATAAAATGTTTTTGTGTGTATATATTTTTAGAAATGTGTGTAATTTGTGTGTTGAATATATAATATAAAATCTGTAAATATATAGGTAATATACCAATTAATGTTATATAAAAAAATTACTCAATGTACATAAAGTATTCAGAACCCCTTAAATTTTTCACTCTTCGTTATATTGCAGCCATTTGCTAATATCATTTAGGTTCATTTTTTACTCATTAATGTACACACAGCACCCCATATTGACAGAAAAACACAGAATTGTTGACATTTTTGTGGATTTATTAAAAAATTAAAACTGAAATATCACATGGTCCTAAGTATTCAGACCCTTTGCTGTGACACTCATATACACATATATTTAAGGTGCTGTCCATTTCATCCTTGAGATGGTTCTACTTCAGCTGTGTTTGATTATACTGATTGGACTTGATTAGAAAAGCCACACACCTGTCTATATAAGACCTTACAGCTCACAATGCATGTCAGAGCAAATGAGAATCATGAGGTCAAAGGAACTGCCTGAAGAGCTCAGAGACAGAATTGTGACAAGGCACAGATCTGACCACGGTTACAAAAACATTTGCAGTGGCCTCCATAATCCGTAAATAGAAGACATTTGGGACGAGCAGAACCCTTCCTAGAGCTGGTCGTGCGACCAAACTGAGCTAGCCTTTGTGAGAGAGGAACCCAAAGATCACTGTGACTGAGCTCGGGAGATGGGAGAAAGTTGTAGAAAGTCAACCATCACTGCAGCCCTCCTCCAGTTGAGGCTTTATGGCAGAGTGTCCTGACGGAAGCCTCTCCTCAGCGCAGGACACATGAAAGCCGGCATGGAGTTTGCTAAAAAACACCTGAAGGGCTTCAAGATGGTGAGAAATAAGATTCTCTGATCTGATGAGACCAAAATAGATCTTTTTGGCCTTAATTCTAAGCGGTATGTGTGGAGAAAATTACCTGTCCAATACAGTCCCAACAGTGAAGCATGGTGGTGCAGCATCATGCTGTGGGGGTGTTTCTTCAGCTGCAGGGACAGGACTCAATCGAGGGAAAGATGAATGCAGCCAAGTACAGGGATATCCTGGAACAAAACCTTCTCCAGAGTGCTCAGGACCTCAGACTGGGACAGAGGTTTACCTTCCTATAAGACAATGACCCTAAGCACAGCTAAAATAACCAAAGAGTGACTTTACAACAAGTCCGTGAATGTTCTTGAATGTCCCAGCAAGAGCCCTGACTTAAACCCAATTGAGCATCTCTGAAGAGACCTAAAAATGGCCGTCCACCAACGTTTACCATCCAACCTGACAGAACTGGAGAGGATCTGCAAGGAGGAATGGCAGAGAGTCCCCAAATCCAGGTGTGAGAAACTTGTTGCATCTTTCCCAAAAAGACTCATGGCTGTATTCAAAAGGGTGCTTCTACTAAATGCTGAGCAAAAGGTCTGAATACTGAATAGGACCATGTGATAATTCAGTTTTTCTTTTTAATATATCTGCAAAAATGTCAACAATTCTGTGTTTTTCTGTCAATATGGGGTGTTGTGTGTACATTAATGGGGTTGTTCCAGCTAGAATCATTAAAGTTTGGAAAAGTTCCCCACCTGACCTCCTCAGATTTGTCTCAAAAAAATCTATGTGATGGGTAATATGCCCAATAGATCATATACAATATTTCAGATCTCTACTGTGTGTGCTCTTTTCACAAAAAAATCTGTAAAAAAAAGTTTGTTTACCCCGTTTTGGCATCACTGTCAGAGTGACCATGTTCAGACTGAAATATCTCCAGAACTAGTTGTGCCAGGTCCATGAAATTCTCTAGGCTACGAGTCCTAGTCCAGAACTGCATGAATTATCTGGAAGTAAGTATTTTGCATTTTTTGTATAAGTGGAACATTAATAAATTCTGTTGAAATTTGCAGATACCAAGTTGAATAGCAAAAGTGAATAATATGATCAGTGACGAAACTGAGTTTTAAAAAATATCATTGCAGAAAAATGAGGCAAAGCCCCATTCCATTTTTTTGATATTTTATCAATAAGAACATGCTCTTTCAAAAAAAAAAAAAAAAAAAAAGTTTCATGTTCTCACACCTGGTGTCATTCATAGGAAATATTGCTCTGAAGTTTGGTGTAAATTATTTTATTTTTTTCCCTTTTTGGACTTTAATATCTCAACATCCATCAGACTCTGTTGTCTGATATCAAATGATGTGAAAGACATGGTACATTTCAGACCATTTACCAAGTTTGATGCTTATACATTCAAAATTGAGGTTTCTATGGACATCTGAAAACCCTTAAAGTAATAGTTTTAAAGAAAAGTAGAGGGCCAGCCAGGGCCGGCCCATGGCATAGGCAGTATAGGCAAATGCTAAGGGCGCTGTACGTCTAAGGGGTACGACGGAGCTTTAGAGACACCAAAAAAAAAAAAAATCTAAAACTACGAGAATAAAGTCGT
>JAUMHP010000041.1:20368085-20385638 GCA_032361065.1 Enteromius trimaculatus | reverse complement strand
TTGATATATTTTGAGAAAAACGTCCAAATATTCAGAGAATATTTATATATTAGAGGTTTTTGAAAATATTTCAAAATTACGATAATAAAGCTGAAATGTTTGAAGATGAGGTCTCAAGCTCTGCTCAGAACGTGTTGATCACTCAAAAGTCCGACTCATTCATTTATGGCTCTGTTTTATTGTAAATAACACACACTTACTGATTCTTTATTAGAGTTCACAATCTCTTCAGCTGTGTGAGTGTTTCAAGATGTTTTATTACTGATATCAATACCACCCTCTCAACCTCGCTGTTTTCCAGAACGAGCGTTACACAAAAATCATTATTGGTTCTCATTTAATCTGCGCTCAGCTAATAATATTCCCCTAAAACTCGAACCTTAACTCTTATTGATTTAAGAGCAAGCGGAGGCCAGTGTGTTCTCATTAGTCTCTACAACAAAGCGCACTCATATTTAGGTCAATATGCATTTAAAACCAAACGCATCTGTGAGATGAAAGCTCATTTATATCAGGTTATGACGTCTGATATTTGACTGGGTTTTCTCGCAGGCCGCCGTGACCTTGAATTGATCCGCAAAAACAGCGCTAATTCAATCAGTGCCGTCTCCATTCTTCCTCACGCTCTTCAGTATCTCAGCAGCCATACTGTATTTCTTTACTATACACCTGATCGGTCAAATCAATAATGATACTATATACTATGTGTCTTTTAAAAGACGCGACCATTAAAAGAAACGCCACTACACGGATGAGTGATTTGCGATCTCTGAGAGGATGCTCAGAATCAAATACTATAGCATTCTGCATAATGCATAAGCTGTATATTCTATAATGCACATTAAACATCAGACAGTGTTGATTTAAACTGAGTGCAAATAGCTAGTTGAGAGGGGACGTTTACATTGTTTTTTTTATTTACACTGTGGAAAAGATTTTCAACATGTTTCTACAAATCTCTACATATTCAAGAATAAAGATACATTTGAGAAGCTATATGGCTGAAGATATTGAGTCTTGTTAATAACTCACTTAACTTTAAAATCGTTTAAAGTTAAGTGAGTTTAGGCTTAAAAGAAGAAAATAAATCTGCCAATGAGTCCAGCAGGAAAAAACGGTTTTCCATGTGAGTTTTTAAAGGTTTTACTTTTTCTGCTGATTATTGATTACTTACAGGTTACACTTTATTTAGACATTCTACTAACTATAAGTAACTTAGTAGCGACATATCACATCATGTCAACTAATTGTCATTAATTCACAACTGCATGCGTACTACTGTAACTCTCAGAGTAGACTAGTTAGGGGAGGTTAGGGTTAGTAGAATAAGTTTCTGATAGTCGGTATGTAGTGTGTTGTGGACTAATCAAAATAAAGTTGACTTGTAGTTGAAGAGTAGAATGTCCAAATAAGGCGTTACCAAAATAAATATTTGAATAAAATTTGGGGGATTTTTTCCTGATAAATATTTCTTATAATTTTCCAGTTGTTTCAATAAGCACAGGTTTTGTATTTCTTTTTGAAAATGATAGATAAACCTTGATCTGAATTTATGCACTTCAGTTTTTGAGTGAATATTGTTAATGAACATTAAAAAGAAAACAATCAAAACACTAAATCCAGGTTTTGACAATAATATAGCATTATGAGAGACTGGCAAGCTATTTAAAAAGGCTGGTTCTATATTTTACCGGGAATGATTTTCAGTACTGAACACGGGTTAAATGTATTTTTCTGACCTACTGTAATTTTTCCTGCTTTAGAAAAATAGGACTTAATATCTTAAGTAGTTTTGCTTGTATTTTGATTTAAGAATAAGAATTAACTTAAGAATTAAGACAAAAATAGCCAAACACTTTGCAGTGCACTCCTTTGTGTTATAACAGCACTACTCTGCACTAACAGTGTCTACAGGAACCTCATTTTAAGTCAAGAAAGAGAGACTAAGATCTCTAAAGAGTGAAGTGCACTGCATTATAGGACACTGAATTTAGATCACCTGGATATTCCAGGTGTTTTCTATCTCCACTTTGTGCCTGGATTCATACCGCTTTTATTAATACTGTACACATCAGTCAGAACACAAACTTTCTCAGTAAATCCAGCTGAGCTCAAAGTAATCTTGTTTAATCTGCTATAAAGGATTGGATATCTGCTTCGCCGATCTATAATCTGTATTCAATTCACAATCACTGAACAATAAACAGTCAAAACCAGGATAATCCAATCAAACACTGTTGTTATGCTCACATTCATCAGCATCTGCACATGTCTGCTTTAAACTGCATTATTCATATATTTAGATAATATGTACTACAGTACTGTACGCATCTAATGTGAAAACTTTAAAAGAATTAAATATTATTCACACAATGGCAGCAGCAAATTAGTCATAAATAAATTAGGTAAGAGTAACTGAAGCGGATATATTTTTAAACAGAACTGTTTACTCTTTTATTTTTTACATATTATTGTGATGCAAAGTTCAAATTTCAGCAGAAAATGTATATTTAATTCAATAACACAAAATGCACTAATGAATGATTTTTATGTACTGTATATGCATGAGCTTAGAATAATCCAGATGTTTTAATGGTTCTGAAAAAAGTATTTTCTGCTCAATTATATAATCAAATTTTTTGATCATATCTGTATTTTCAGCATCATTCTTCGACCCTTCAGAAATCATTCTGATATACTGATTTTAACACATACTGTATGTATATTTCTATAGAATGATTTCTTAAGGATAACGCAACACTATGATCCAGTCAGGACAAATCTATTAAAATCAAGTTTCAAGGTTTCCTAACAGTTCAAATAAAAGCTGCCTTGTAAGTGTGCTGCCTATGTAGACAGCAGAATCCCACTTGACCCCTTCCAGCCTCCTCCATTCATCCTGCTAACGGCGTCTCTTTTACACCCTGATATCTCTCCAGCACAACATGAAAGCTTTATCGTCTTCTTCCCTGCTCTGTTCTGTCTTTTGTTTTCTTTATTACACTCTCTTTTATGGCTCGACTTCAATGCCTGGAGAAAGACAGACGATATTGATATTTGGAGGATGGCAGGAAAAGGCCAAGGCGCGGGTGATGAGGGTGTTTTTACGACGGAGACGGGTCTTACTGCACTGATGGCCCTGGAGGACGACGTCCTTGATGGCCAGCATGCCACGCTGCCCGGAGGTCACCGCTTCAAAGACGATCTGCGGAGGAAAGAGAAAGCTCATAAGCACAGTGATAAATAGGCACGCTCTCAAAATGCCAGACGCAGGTGTCCCACAGGGTTCGAGAAGGTGAGGCGTAACACAAAGATGAGGAAAGCACCATTCACATTGGTCATTACTGCTCATTAAAACACCATTTGGCTTTAGCTATCGCCCCAAACTTGTTAAATCAGCGGCGTAAGGGGAGCGGGCTCCAAGGGTGCTCACGGTGAATCGGCTGTCTGTCAGATGGCGGCATTTATAGACGCGGTAAATCATGGCTCTATCGGTGAGGTGCTGTGGCAGCATGTGTTAAATCTGCTCCGTTTATACAGCCAAACAATTCAACTCGACAGCCAGACTCTGGGGGTCAGGGCTAAAGAGCGCAGAGTGAAGGATTCTGGGATGCATGCTCTTTGCTAAGGTTTCTATTATGATGCATTTTTGGTGGGTGATTTGACAGGCGTCCCTTGAGCCGGTTCTCTGGCGCAGGGCAACGTCACGGTCACACTGACCCGCGCCAGCTGTTGACCATGAATATAATGTGATAAAGCAGAACAAACGTATTATACAGTGAAATATAGTTGAGATCCGCTGCTGTAGCCAAAAACGTGTAGTTGTGGTTTTGCATTACTTGTTTTAAAGGACAAATTCACACGAAATGTTTGTTTTTAACACCAGGTCAGCTTCTTCAATGCTATTTTTATTGCTAAAAGAAACATACTTCAGTTATAAAATTTAAAGATGGAAACTAATTAATTCTAGAACACAGCTATCATTCACTTTCTCTCATGACGTTTCAAACTTGTATGACCTTCTTTCTTCTGTGGAACACAGTGTTTTTGTAAAGTGAACCCCAGCAAACAAATAAATAAATAAATACCCCAGATTGCAATTTCTACTGGGTGACCTCAGAATGTGATTGGGCTAGTTTTGAGTTGCAGTAGGGCAAACCTGGCAACCCTGATCAATTCAAATATGTATCTGTTCATCACATAAACTAATCCTTAGATTACATGGAATATATAGCAAAATAATATGGACTATTAAACAAAATTCTGTTATCATTTACTCACTCCAAAGTAATTTCAAAGTATATGACGTTCTTTCATTTTAAGTGACTGAACTAAAATTAAATACAGTGGGGGCTGCTCACTGCTCCATGTGTGTGTGTGTGTTCACATCTCACTGCTGTGTGTGTGTGCACTTGGATGGGTTAAATGCAGAGCTCAAATTCCTAGTATGGGAAACCATACCTGGCCACATGTCACTTCCTTCCTCCGTCCTTTAAATGCGGATAAAAATGTTTTTTTAATTGACCAGCAGTCACTGCCATCCCCAAACGAACAAACAGAGAAGCTGATGTTTGACTGTCCAACAAGAGTGGATAGGATTCCCCTGGAGGACACGAGCACAGATGAGGAACCGGAATGAATGCCTTCTTCACGAACTGGGTGCGGTTCTCTAGACAGACCATAATATTACACAGCACTGCCAACACACACTCTCTCTCTCTCTCTCTTACACACACACACACACACACACACAGCATCAATTTAACCCTGTGACTAAATGAGAGCTGAGATGAGACCAGAACAGAGAATGGGAGAACAGACGAGTTAAGACAAGACGAGAAACCCTAAGTGATAATATAACAGAAGAAAAGACTAGATGAGAAGAGGTGAGATCAGATGAGACAACGGCTGATGAGATTACATGAATCTAAATATTCAATAGAAAACTAGATAAAAGATAAGATGAGACAAGAGCAGAGAATGAGACGAGACAAATCAAGGTTTTCAAGAGAAGACTAGATGATATGAGATGAGATGGAACAAGAGCAGAGAAGGAGAGATAAGACTAGTACAGAATGAGATGAGACGAAACGAGTACAGAATGAGACGAGATGAAATGAGAGAAGTAGAGAATGAGATGAGACGAAACAAATCAAGTTATTCAAGAGAAGACTAGATGAGACCAAAACAGGGGATTAAATGAGAAGAGAGATGAGCTCTGTCCCACTGCTGCTCAGATGTGTCTTCATCATCATCATCTTAATCTTGTCTCATAAACAGACTGTGAACGCTCAGGGTGACGTTTTTCTCTCATCCTAATCTAACAATTTCTATAATCTGTTCTGTATTAAGTGCTATAGAAATAAAGGCCACCGACTCTTTGAGCATTAAAATAACAGCATCTTCTGACTCCAGCTCGACACACAGCAGCCCCCGCAAACACTCAGATGAAGCTTCGCTTTTTCCCAGCAAGAGTGTCGAGAAGCCAAGCAACTTCTCATCGCACTAATGACATTAGACTGGAATTATAATTAGCGTCTCGGTTCTGAAGACGCTCAGTTGCACTTAGGTCTGAGCTAACCTGTAGAGCTGCGGAGTCACAGACACTCACGAGGATGTCTGGACAAACACATAAAAATTAAACGCATGTCACAATTAATTAAAAGTTTGATCGCTGACCTGATCTACCCAATTAGCACGGTGGCTATAGTCGTGTCTTTCTAGAAAGAAAAACATCAAATCGAGCCTGTAATTACAAAAAAACGTCCAAAGCAACAGGTGGTTTCATTTTGACGATCACTTACGATACGGTGCAATTAAAGCGACCTGTAATTATCCCGACATCGCTAATTAGATACACATTGGCTCTATTCTTATCACACAGAGCGATGCATGTGGACTCCTTTCAAGAGGCGTAATAACACACGCTAGTTAGAGATCAAACATCATCCAGTCCAACTAATCAAGCAACATTTGAGATCATTCCTAAACGCAGACGCGATGGAAACATCTCTAAGAATAGAAAGGAAACACAGACGCCAGCAAATGACCCGTTATACTCATTGATGTCAGATATGAGCATGTTCAACCGCTCCCAAAGCCGGAATGTGTGTGGGCGCGTCCCGCTGACAAATGTGCTGGATGTTTTCATGAACACCAGTGAACGAACATATTTTAGGCTGCTGAGGTTAAAACCACAGACGGACAGTCTGCGTTTACCGTGGTACTCACTACACACTGGCCGTGTGTTATTCTGAGAGTTACATGTGCATGAATGAAGAATCTCATGTCAGATAGACTTCTGCTGCTTTAGCAGCTTTATTTCTCATGTTAACGTGTGTTTACTAAATCATAATAATAATACAAACGAAGCTAATGCTATTTGCATGGGAATATTAAATTAAACAGAATTTGTATTATTATTAATAAATAAATAAATAAAACCATACTCAAACATGTCACAATTTCCTCTACAGAAGCCCATATAGCAAATGATATTATATTCATAAAATAATATTAATAATAATACATTTATATAGCATTTTCCAGGCAGTGCTACAAAATATATACATAAGCTAAATAATATAATCTTTCATTTTAGGCTCAATTATGTATCTATATTCATGTACAGTAGTTGCATTTAGGTGAAATTCATATTGAAATATACAGAAGGCAAAATCTATTTTTAAATATATTTCAAGATATATATATATATATACATGGCTTTTTGTGAATATAGCTTATATGTATAGTGCTTAATAGTTCAATAATAGTGTCAATAATAACAAAAAATACATAAATTGTGAAAAAGTAATTTAAGAGTCATTATTCAATTCAATTCAGTTTAAATTTTGTTCTGTAATATTTGTTTGTTCAATAATATTAGGTGTCTTTTAATAGTGTTTCAAACCTGTAGTAGTCACATCGTTTAGACTAAATGAGTAAAAAATTTTAATTAATTTAATGCAATCTAAAGTTCAGTAAAGCATGAATAATGTGTCAGAACGCCCCCCGAAGCATGGATCTGGATTCTGAATCTTCTCCTGGAGACGTCATGATCACGTATGGCAGGTTCTGGTGTTATTTCTCCTAATCAGGCCGGGTCTGGTCATCACCTCGCTCCCCCGCTCCTCAGCATCGCTCTAATGGAGTAATTTACCCAAACACGCTTCTCCTGCGCCGGGTCACCAGGGCTCGTTCCACCAATTAACACGGGGCTCCGTCAGCGCCCATGAGAGCCGCTCGCTAATGACCAGCATGTGTGAAATCAGATCCGTCTCTCTCTCTTCAGCACATGTGAAAATGAAGCTCTACAGGAGCAGAAAATGTGATTCTCTTTCACTCTAACGGAAGGCCAGATTTTCATTATATTCACCTGAAATTGAGGGTCAGGCGAGAGAAGGACAGGAAATAACATGTGTCTGAACACACACATGAATTGTGAGGACTTCTATTGCCTTTTATTCTGGCCATGCAATATATTTTAACCCTTAACCATAAATAACTGTAAACTGACATTCCCAAAATTCCCTGTGAATAATTGTATTTTTTTTTTTTTAACAGTAAAAGTCAAAAGAGTGACTCTGACCTGGTAGAAGTTGGGCCAGTATGTGCTGATGGCCAGCTCCACCTGGTTCCAGCTGCGTCCGGCCGGTCCAGACGTGTTCCACACAGGTAAACCCATCGGGCTGTTGTTCTCCTTGATGTAGACGTTCAGGTGCCCAGGCCGTCCTCCTTCTCGTCCAGCCACGTAATACTGGAAAATGACGCAGTGCGTGTCGTTCTCCTTCAGCTGCGGCGTGAAGAGCAAAGCCTTCTGACCCGTGAACCGAGCCGTGGAGTTCACCATCATAAACGCCGAGCCTGAGGACCACAAACAAATCACTTCAGACCTCAAAACAGAGTCACTGTCAGTCCTTACTGTGAAGGACACATAACTGAACCGTGTTTTACTGTACTTTTCTGCTACACGCACATCAACGTGACCAATGATGAGCCGCTAAATATATGTGTAGAAAGCAGAGTATTTTCAATTATTTGTATTGTTGTAAGCACTACAAATAAAGTTGACATTAAAGGTTGATTGAAACTTATTTTTAATAAATAATTCATAAAATGAATAGTTATGTAGCTATGAAAATATGTATTTTTAATTTTAATGTATTACAAATATTTATTAGATGTATTGTTTTATTGTTGTTGTTATTAACAAGTCAATTGTTTTATAATTTAACTATAATTCTTCTATTGCTTTATTTAAATAGTATTACTACTACTACTAATAATAATTACATACATATTACTACAAATTATACTAAGACAATGTTGCCTCAGAAACTAGCTGAAAATAAGTTTAAGATTTAAGTTAAGAAATTACAAAACATATTCAATAATAACAACAAAAATTATTTTATTTGAGAAATTACAAATATAATAATAATAATAATTTGATTTTTGAAATATATATAGGTTTAAAGACGCTAAAGCACAAATAATTAAAAAAATAATTAATAAATCAAATAAAAATCTCAATGTCCCTAAGCCTTTTTCTGTCAAAAGCAGCAGATACAGTAAGTGTGGTTTTGTGGCGTATGAACACGGGTCATCACCGGATTATTGCGTGTTCAGATCCGTGATGAACAGATTCCGAGAGTCTCGCACACAGCGGTGTTTATCAGACATATGGAATACATTAATGTGTTTATCAACACGTTTAAATCAGAGCAGTGACGGCAATTGATTAAAGAGCAGCCACTTCATTAAGGGAGCAGCTTAATTCATCTTAATTAGCATTGCTAATTAATCTATATCTGTTTCTATCAGGCTGCTGCCAAATTCAACGCACACTGATTCACCATTACAGACACACACACACACACAGTCTCTCTCTCTCTCTCACACACACACACACACACACACGTGATAAAATGGGTCACAAACCCTGTTAAACCTGGAGCTCTGACCTCACACCACTTCTCCAACCTCCATGAGACTCCTGACCTTTTGACACACACACACCTGAACTGAACAAGAGAGACAGAGACTGAGGAAGATATCAAAGTCAGCTGATAAAAACCATTGTGAAAAATATCACAATAATCCACAGCAATCCACTGGAGGAAGAGTGATTATGGATTATAGACTCATATTTGAGTTAAAATCATCTTAATACTGGATTAGTTTGATCTTTTGTCTTCTCCAGATGTTAACTGATAAAGTGCTGTGGATTATTGAGATGTTTTTATCTCTCGTTCTGACGGCACCCATTCACATCCATTACTGAGACACTGATGCAGAGACACATTTCTCCAGATCTGATGAAGAAACACACTCCTCCTGATCCTGGATAAACTGTAGTCCGATCTATCCCTTTAATAAGCCTATAATAGTCTATAAAAACATCACACACCATCACAGTTTCTTCTCCGGCTCCTGAACAGCGTTATTAAATAAGCTCTTTTGATGAAATAAGAACACTTTATATGTTTGTCTCTGTGACATGTTGTTGTATTAGCTCTTAACGAGCTCGTCCTGTCTGTGGAATAATTAGAGTGTGTTTGTAGAGCTTCTCCTCCTTCACAATAGTGCATTCGGCCCAATTAGTGCTGCATCTGATGAAGGCCAGTGGTTTATTAGCACCTCAACGAGCTCAGCATCTGATTGAACGAGAGACAGGAGCCTGTTCTAATGACCCTAACGACCCGCTGTACGTCACATGACCCCATACTCATGTACATGTAATAATGGCTCATTTGTTAATGCATTAGTTAACAATAACTTGTTTCACATTAATTATCATTGTAACATGTTCTTTTATCAACTGTGAGATATTATAGCATTTTTTTATTTAGTATTTTTAAAGTAATGTGTTTGTATGTTTGTGTGTGTGTTTGTGTAGTGTGTGCATAAATGTTTGTGTTTGTAGTGTGTTTGTGTTTGTTTGCTTGTGTGTGTGTGTGTGTGTGTTTGTATGTTTGTGTGTCTGAGTGCTTGTTTGCTTGTGTGTGTGTGTGTATGTTTGTCTGTGTAGTGTGTTTGCTTGTGTGTGCTTGTGTTTGTTTGCTTGTGTGTGTGTGTGTCTGTAAGTGTTTGTCTATGTAGTGTGTGTGTGTGTGTGTGTGTTTGTCTGTGTAGTGTATACTCCACTGTATACTGTTCAACTGTGGTGTAACTTTAGAAATGCAAAAATGAGAAAACGTCAAGTGGATTATAATGATGCTTTAAGAATTGTGCTTAAAATTCCCAGGTGGAGTAGTGCCAGTGAAATGTTTGTGACTAACAATGTACCAACTTTTAAGGCTGTTCTGAGAAATTGTATGTATTGATTTAGGTGTAGATTGACTGAGTCTAAGAATATGATTATTGTGTCTTTAACTGATGTTTGGAAGAGTGACACAAGTTATTCGTCTTGTTTCTGGAAACATTGGATTCAAAGTTTGTATGTGTTTTAAAAATGAAGATTTTTACATCCTTTTAAATGTTTTGTATTGTTATTGTTTCTATGGACCTTGGTGTGTCTTAAATAAAAGTTGATTGATTGATTGATTGTTTGTAAGTTTGTGTGTGCGTTTGTGTAGTGTGTGCTTGTGTTTGTTTGCGTGTGTGTTTGTGTGTGTGTCTGTGTATAGTGTGTGTTTGTGTAGTGTGTGCTTGTGTTTGTTTTCGTGTGTTTGTGTCCGTGTATAGTGTGTGTTTGTGTTTGTTTGCTTGTGTGTTGTGTTTGGCTATGTAATGTGTGTGTGTGTGTGTGTTTGAGAGAGAGTTATTCACAAAAAAAGATAACTCCATTTTTTTTCAAATCATGTTTTTTATTGTTATATTTTTATACTGTTTATTATGTTAGTTAGCTGCAGTGTTAGTTTTTTTTCTCGTTACCTAATCAAAATAACCCAGCATCAGTCTGACATGAGGGGTTTGTGAGCAGTGTTTTATACAGGGAGTGATGTGCTGCAGATGAACTCTTCATACACTGATGTGTGAGAGTCCAGCTGCTGCACGAGTCCTGAGCGAAAGCATGCTTTAATTTGAGCTCCGGTCTGCTGTAAAACACGTCTGAAGGTGAAAGCCTTACCTGCACCTGATGCTTCATTAGAGCATGCAGGGATAGCGTCAGCTCGTCACACTAACGGCTCAGCTAATTAAACAGAGCCCGGACACATTATTATAAGAGACGTGTGTTCCCATGTGTGAGAGATTTCTAATAATCAGAGACATCTGAACACAGTGCAGGCTGAAATAACGACACAGATCATTAACGAGAACAGCCATGATTCAATTATAACTTCGCACTCTGACAGCTCTGAGTGCCTAATTTTATCAATGTGCTTTCAAACCAAACCAATCAAACATTCTAATCAACGTGTTTCTGCAAAGTAACTAGCATGAGTACTCCGGCCTAAAATAATACTCGTACAACTCGAAATTCATTACTTCCACAATACTCTTGCGGAAGAGCATCGTAGCAGTACCACAGTACAGTTGTGGCTTCAGATAATACAATACTTAATACTACGTTACTACTAAAACACCACAGTAGTACCATAGTATAATACTCATCTAAAAATACATTAGAATGTTAATGGTATGATGTTGGGGGGGAAAACAAATACAAAAAGAAACATAAATAAATAAATAAAATAATTGGCGAATAATTATTTCATACAAATAACATTTAAAATAAATGTTTTGTTTAATTAATTAATAAATGTGTGTTTTATTTAGAAAATTAATGGTGCATTTTCAAATAAATATAATAATAAATAATATATACATGCATGTGTTTGTATTTATTTATACATAATAAATACACAGTATACACAAATATATCATGTAAAGAAAACTTCAATTGTGGATGTGATCAATTGCAATTAATTGTTTCACAGCACACATATTTAAATAAATATTTTTAAATTTATTATTTATTATTTTATTCAGTATTATTAACACTGAAAATCCAAATAACTAATAAACTTCCTAATTAAATGAACATTAAGTTTAATAAATAAACTGACATGAAGTATTGTTTCCCAAACTAGATGTCATGACAGTTGATGAAAAATCTATTTTTTTATAATAATTAAGTCATGAATAATATATAATTTAATAATAATTAAATAATATTTTTGTATTTTTATTATTTAAAAATATTACACACACACACACACATATATATATATATATATATATATATATATATATAAAATCAGCAATTTTAAATTGCAATAACATTTCACAGTTTTCCTGTAATAAATGCAGGAGAAATAGTAGTATATATTTATTTTCGGTCGAGGGGATGAGCGTTTGGGACGTGAACTGATTCAGATGTGATTCATCTGAGCTGTATAATTATCAGAAATCTGGTCTGGAGCTCGTCCTCTGCTGATCATCAAAGTGGACAGGTTTTTACATTCGGCGGGCAGCGAGCGACGGTTGTAATTTCCAGTAATGACCGGCGCTCATTATTCTGTTCACACTCGGGTCCTGAACCCTGTGAAAATCATTATGTGGCAGAAACGCGGAGGAAGGGGCCGCTCTTTAAACTCAAACCCTCCAGGTCTCATTTGCTAATAAAACCCGGCGAGGTCAAAGCCTGAGAAAAAGCCCGGCGGCGCCTCTCAAATGTCAGCGTAGACAAGCCTATTCTCACATTGTGCCACCAATCAAAAACGCTCTCGCTGTGAGAGTTCGCCGGGAAAAAACCTGCTAGAAAAGAGCAGGAAAAATACTGTAGTAGCGAATGAGCCGTGCCGCTTTTGTCTGCCTCTGACAATGAGGACGGAAAAAAAAATTGATTCCGTCTGTCTGTCTGCCGAATGAAAGCTGAAGAACTCTCTTAAACTCTGAGGAAAGGCTTCTGTCTGTGGTTAATTGGCCAGCAGCAGCGCTTCGTGACGCCATCACACGCTATAACGACATTATCTGCTGTAAAAGTCACTGTAAAGCGCCTTTAATTAATTCAGAGTCATGTGATGAGTCCCCCCGCCAAACTGAACACACAAAAATCATCTTCTTGCTCAGTATTTTGTCTTGTTTTCTAGAACAAACAAATAAGCATCCCTGAATCAAGATGCGTTTCCTTGACCCGGTTAAACAACTTAAGATGTTAAGTCTGTTTCTGATTTCTAACAGAAATGAACTCAATTTTGTTCGTTTTTGATTGAAACAAGGAAAATATCTGCCAACGAAGTACGAAAAATAATCTTGTTTAGCCTCTGAATTAAGATACAGATATTTTTGCTCATCACAAACAATTGGTTTTATTATTATTATCATTATTTATTAAGACTTAAATCATGTGAATGCATCTTGAAACAGGAACGTTTAGATATTTGCACTAGAAATTATTTCTGCAGTGCTTTATATCTAGATTTTTACATTTTTCTAGAATTACAGTAATACCAGAAGCATGAGTTATGATGTTATTAAATATAACATATAGACACAGATTTCTAATAATTAAAATGTTTAGATGTTTTTGAAAGAGGGTTCTTCTAGGGCTGTAATTTTATTTGTTCAAAAATACAATAAAAATGGTAACATAAGTTTTTAAAATGGCTGTTTTTTCTGTAAATATCTGCTAGTATGAAATTTATTTCAATGATTTCAGGATCGTTTCTCCAGTCTTCAGTGTCACATGATCCTTCACAAATCATTCTGGTTTTTTTTTTTATATCTAAATACAAATTTGTTGAATTTATAATTGATATGATCTGAAAGGTCTGTAACTTTACAATTAGATTGTGTTATAAAAGACCTTTTTATTTTTTTATTTAAAATAACTTTTTTGTTTACTTTTATTGACCTTATTAGTTTACAATTAAAATTAATTGGAGCATTTTAAATTAAGGTTAACATTTCTTCATTTATTTAACACTTCTGATTATTATCAATGTTGAAAAAACTGTGCAGCATAATATTTGTGTGGAAACCGGATCAGGATCAACAGAAAGTAACAGCATTTATTTGAAATAGAAATATACTGTAACAGTATAAATGTTATCAGAAATGTTTCTTGAGCAGTAAATCAGCATATTATTATGATTTCTGAAGACTGGAGTAATGATGCTGAAAACAGATATTTTAAATGATAATAATATATCACATTTTTACTGTATTTCTGATCAAAGCATCTAAATGGAGCTTCGGTGAGCAGGAGAAACTTACCAAGCCCAATCGTTTGTATGACTCTCCAAATGCTGGCTTAATTTAAGTGAACCTGTTTCTCTGAGAGGTTTGATGGTCAGTCTGAAGCAGTAGGACACTTTATTCTGTCCTGGTCTCATATCACGGGCTGTTTTCTGCCCCTTTTGACTTTCTCTCGACTCAAACCCTCGTCAGAGCTGTGGATGCGGCAGATGTAATTAGTGTGTTGTGGCCTGATGCTAATGGCCGATTCCCGAGGGACGTCTTCTTCAGCCGATGTGACTGAAGTTCTGATTTAATTCCTGCGTCCTTCGCTCTTCAAGACAACTCAACAACAACAACAGGATCTGCTTTTACTGTACTCACAACACTTAACTCAGTTAATGAGGCTGTGAAAACAAATAACATCACAGATCAGACTTCATTAGGAGAAAATACGCATTTCAGCGCTTTTGATCTGGAGAGACAAATTTAAAAAAAACTTGCATTCAAAACTTTGACCCTTTTTTCTAAATGTTACGCACAAACCCAACAATTGCACACACCAGATGTGAGTGTGTGTGCGTGCGCATGTTTATGTGGTTTATGATAGAGTGCCGCATTTTTCTGTCCGAGCCCGGCCCGTGTCTGACAGGATTTAAGATATTTATGTCTGAGCCCAATCAATTTTTTTTCTCATACTAATGACACATGCACTTTTTTTGTGTGGAAAGCCAGCTTTTATTAAGCAACTGTAGGAAGGCATTCGGAAATGTCAACAAATGAGAGCATCAGTGCACGTGGGGCAAAAAGCGTCGTTATAACACCGGCGCACATTCGCGCTGATGTGACCGAGCCTGACTCGAACCCAAGAATCCTTTCTAAATATGTGTCCGAACCCGGCCCGGCCTGTTGGGTATCGTCGAGTATCCATCCTCTAGTTTATGAGGACACAAATGTGTATAATGACATGGGTATGACAGGAATTACAATATAAAGGTGTTTTATGAGGATATTTTCAGTGTCCCGTAATTCAAAAGAAATGGTGTTATTTGAGAATGTAAAAGTGTGTTGTGTTTCCTGTAAGGGGTAGGTTTAGGTGTAGGGTCAGTGTAGGACAAAACCACATACATTCTTTACAGTAGAAACACCATTTTACCTATGAAGAGACCCCAGAAAACATGTACAGTAAGCACAACGTGTGTGAGAAAGAGAGTGTTTTTGAGTGTGTGTGTGTGTGTGTGTGTGTGCACGAGCATGTTTGCGTGCGTGAGAGAGTGTGTGTGGCCGCTGACACAAATCAATTGTGCTGTAGGAAACACGTTTGGCTCTGCAGCTCATTTCACCTCCTCTAGAATCCCACGTGTATGACACACACACACACACACGAAGAGATAAGCAATCGAACACTCAATCTTAATGACCAGAACACACACGGATCAGCACGAGGGCCACTGATACATCAATATTCTTCAGTTGAGTCACATTTATTTCTGCAGCGCTTCATGCAGCTTTACGGTAATAACCAGGAAAATATTGTAGAAAATAGTGTCAATATGAAAAATTCAGCAATTATGAACACTTCAGCTGTGAAGCAGCTGTACAAAAAAAATAAATAAAACATCATTATAAACATCAACATTAAAACAAAAATGGTCATTAAAACAATTCAGTTCAAATATTTAGTTCTAATGCAATAATGTCAGTTAGAGGCATCACTGTTAGCTAAAACTAAACCGTAAAAATAAAATGAAATAATTAAACAAAAAATATTGTTGTTTCAGCTAGTTTTCAGCTGACAATCACACTAACGCAGCGGTGGTGTCACTGCAGTTAAGTCAATAAGATTATATCTTTTTAACCCCTTCAAGCCTTTTAATGTTTAGTACTTCAGTATTCAAGTAAATAATGTACATTTGTTTATTAATAATAATAATCATAATAATTAGGTTAAAAAGTAACTAGGTTAAAAACATAAAAACACTATTCATTTTCATTTATGTACATTAGTGATAAACGTGCCAATAGGAATGTTAATTATAAAAGTAAATAGAGTTCTGGTTTCATGTTAAATTTTGATGTAAATGGATTCATGATGCTAATCAAAGTGACAAGACGTTTACAAAACTCAGTAGCACATTAATAAAAAGTAAACATGTAGGAAATATTTAATATGTTGGCCAGCATTGTTAGGCTAAAACACACACACACACTCTCAAGTAAGCGCTCGATTACGCGTCACATTTAAGAGGAAAACAACATCCATTGGTTGTGGACCGGCGTCTGTATTGGTCTGATTTCTGAGGAGCTGTCTTCGTCTCAAATCAAATGAGTAGCCATCAACGCAACATTAAAGAGAGAGAGATGCTCTGAATACAGGAAACTCATCCTAATGACTTCCAATACGCCACCGCTAGAGGAAAAACGCTTTAATTAAAATAGATTTGCCTGTTTTGATATAAAAATTCATTCCCAGAGCCTCTGTCTTCCCTCCATTAGCTGATATCGAGCGCTGGTCGCGTTTACCGTAATGTGAGCGATAACTGGCTGGTTACTGGTGGGAGGTTTTCTCAGAGGACCGAGGGCTGATTCTGCTGGGTTTCTTCTCTAATAAAGTGCTCTAGTGATCGCACACCATCTCAAACCATTATTCCCTCCACAGAGACTTAAACTATCCTCCACAAAACAACCAAACCGGCAGCAGCAGTGTATGAAGTCATGCCATAAAAGCACTAATCAGCATTTCTAGAACAATATCTAAACAAGCTTGAATCAAGATGTCTTTTCTTGACAGGTCAAATGATTTAAGATTTTGTTTTATAAAAAACTAAAAAAATTCTAAAAACGGTTAGTTTTTGTTAAAATGAGGGGATGGGCAGTGGGAAAAGAAATCTTGTTTTTCCTTTAACAGACTCCTATTATCAGGAATGTTTTCATTAGAAATAGAGCAGAGATCACGTTCATCTGATGGTCTGGTGCTTTAAATGGATTGACATGGTCGATGATTCCTGAAAAATCAACGCCATTGAACATACTAGGTGAGCACTTAGTGCTCTGCATTTAACCCATCCAAGTGCACACACAGCAGTGAGAAGTGATCAACCACACACACACACACACACACACACACGGGGAGTTCGGTGCCTTGCCGTATTGTCAGAATCTATTTTTACTTTTCAGAAAAGTCAAGTCCAAATTAAGTGAGTTTACTTAGAAAAAGCTAAATAATCTATAAAATAAGTATATTTCAGTCTGGAAATAAGATTATTTAGCTCGTTTTAACCAAAAAATTCAAGACAATAATTTGTATTTGTCTAGAAAATTCTTCTTGATTTAAGATATTTTAGATATTTTGGCTGAAAACAAGACAAAAAGAATCTAAGGTAAAAAAATATTTATATTACAGTGTAGTATTTTACTAGTATAAATATT
>JAUMHP010000041.1:20296927-20307015 GCA_032361065.1 Enteromius trimaculatus | reverse complement strand
AATACATAATAAAACTGCGTTTTAAATAAGGCTTCAGTTAAGGGGAAAAAAGGAGTTTTCCCATAGCGTCTTATCAGGCGCAGTACTCGTTCCATGTCTAAGGGAACCTGGGTTACGGAAGTAACCCATACGTTTATGAATAATCTTAGAGCTAAAATGATAACATTATTAAAGATGATAGAACTTTTTGTTTTGTTTTACATATCCTTGTATTTCTTGTGTTCATACTGTAGTAGTTATTCTTGTTTATACCTGCATTAAAAAAAAACAAACAAACAGAAAAATAACTCTACAGCCCTTCAATCAAGCATGTCATTGGTCTTCAAGGGGTTAACTCTAACGAGAACTTCATGTTGTCTCGTGAAACAATGGATCATATTCTCTGTGGCATTTAACATTTGCAGGATGGGGTGAAAAAAGAAGACCTTAATTAATCACAGTGCCCTCGTTAGAGCCCACTGTGATCCCTGTGCTCGTTAGTCCCGCGGGTGATTAATTGAAATTAATTGAAAAGCCGGTGACATTTACCCCCCTGGTTGAGCATGTATCGAGTGATAATCTCACTGTCGTGGTTTTGCTGCTAAATCAGCGTCTGTGGTTCTGATTGAGGTCATGTGAAGCTGATAATTCTATTGCACTGCGTTTCTAACCACATTCTAACACTCTGATGTGCTGCAGATATTATTCACTGGGCAAGCACTGAGCATTCTGTCAAAGCTAATATGATTTATGGTGGTCTTTTAAGCTTCTCAGAGTACCTTAAATATATCAGTGTATATGACTCGTATCATGCAGTACCACGGTATTTATCAAATTACCTTAGTATTTATTATTGACATAATACTGTCATATCTTCTGTACAGTAAGTCACTTTGGATAAAAGCATCTGCTAAATAAAACCATACCATAGTAATAGTAAATGCTAGAGTTTTTAAAACCATACTGTAGTAAGAAAGAAAGAAACTACCAATTTATGGTAAATTCTATTAGTGGTTTTAACTATACTATAGTAACGTACTTGAATGGATGTGTTGAGGTAATTGTATAGTTGCTGGTGTGTTATATAACAACTATAGTCATATAAACTACTCTACCTAATGCTTTACTGGGTAGAGTCTTCTTCAACTATAGGGTATATTGTACGACAATACACTACAGTTTACTGTAGCAATAACTAAAGAATACTACAGTATTTATCAGTTCACTATAGCTAATACTACAGTATGCTGAAGCATTCATTCATAAAGTGTTGTAAATACTATAGTATATACAGTATAATACACTTTACTATAGTATGGTTCAGAAACACTGTAGTATTTACTATAAATGACTATATTTTTTCTGTGGGATGTAAACGTCCTGCGGTATGGCTGGTAGTCATTGAGTATTATCATGTTTTTACAGTGCTTCCATATTTTATTATTTTGCTGTTGTGGTTTTTTTTTTTTTTTTTTTTTTACTAAAGTTTTGTGCTTTGGTTAAAAAAACGTCACATGTTAATCATTAAGTGGTATTTATCAATTTACCACCTTTTTACCATGGTAAACATGTAAATATAATCAAATTCTTCAAAGTTTCTTGGAAGAGCATGTACATATCTAGGAATATGATATAAGACTTATCAAAGTAATATAGTATTACCGTGCTTTTTAAACAAAGTCCAGTCTTTTAGAAAAATCCTAATCTTTGTCCCAAAACAGCCGAAGCAGCTCAGATTAAAGTCTCTGTCTCCCTCTGATGGTGAAGATTGCTAAAAACCGCTAAAGAAAAGCCAAACCTCCCCAAACTCATCTATTAACACAGACAGAAGAGCAGAATGAATCTGAGACTCGGAGTTTGGAAAGTCTTTAAATCTCCATCTGCCTCGTGTGAGTTTGAGACGCCTGCAGCATCAACATCTCTTCACAGAGACGTCTAGTAGAGAAGACCCATCACACACACACACACCTGAGAGACAGGGAGAGAGAGTGTGTGTCGCTCTCCTCACTGCTTCTTGGCCGACTATCAGAGCTGGAGGCGCTTCATACAGATGGAACACACACTGATTTCATGCCTGTGCTTCAAGTGACACACACACACACACACACACTGAGGTGTGTGTCTCTTTCTGCCCCCGGCTGGTGTCTCACTGTTCCTGGAACTCACATCTGAAAGTGTTTGGGGATTTTTTTTTTTGGCTGAAGATTTGGAGAAGCTCTGAGGTTCTCGCCCACCTCTGATCTACACACACTCAAACACTGCGGAGGTGTGTGTGTGTGTGTGTGTGCAAAGCCTTCCTGTGTTTGATTTATAGTTCATTTCATTAGTCATTAGTGATTAGTAGGGCCGTAATGTATTATTAATTTTGTACTAATTATTGTTTTAAACAGCAATGAAAAATAATCCAATTATCTTTCAATATTTGAAAACAGTCTTACAGATAACAAATTACTGAAGAAACTATATGAAGTTTATTATTGATTGATTGTGTTTTAGAATTAATCACATTAATTAATTTGGAATTAAAAAACAAACATTTTGCCAAGATTGGTTTACTTTAAAAAACTAAAAAATCCAGATGATGTCGTTTAACCCAGTTACTATTATATATTTTAAACTATTTATTTATTTCACATTTTTTTAAAAGACATGTTTATTTTAAATAAAACAATAAAAATAAACAATAAATAAATAATATAACAATCATGTTCATACTTCAGAATCACATTATTTGATTAAATCATGTTGGATTGAGGAAATCTTAAAATGGAAAAGAAATTTCCTGATAATCAATTCCTCTGTTTTTACATTTTGTAAATTCCCGTGATCTTAGGACAATTTGTCAAATTTTTGCTGTTCTTTTAGCCACAGGCTTTTGAAAATTTACTTAATTTGTATTTGGATCTTAACTTGAAGGCGGCATTTTTGTATTACCAGTGACATTATGGAGGTACAGAACATTTATCTCGCAAAACAAACCAGTGGTCACTAGATTTGATAAAGGCATTGTTTTTTTGTTTTGTTTTTAAAGAATAACAAAAGCATTTCCATTTGTTTTATGACTTGAATTTAGATATTAAATTAAATTAGAAATTTAAATTTCATATTAAATTTTGTGTTTTTTTCCTTTAAACTTTTTAACATTTTTATATTGCACCTTCATAAATTACCTGAAGCGTGAAATAACGCAAAAAGTTTGTAAAGCTTTAAATCGATCCTTTGGCTGCAGCACACTGATCTTCACACTAGAGGGCAGCAGGTCAACACTGCAAGTTTCTGAATAATCACTCATTCTTTCACAGGAAACATTTAGACAGTATTCATGCTTAAACACATCTGAACATATCTTCATTCACTGCACTTCAGCATGTACAGCAGCGACATTCACACATCTGCAAGAAGAGCTTCAAATAAAAGTTTAGAAATAAAATCTAATTTGAAATATTACTAAAGCTATAATAATAATGAAAAGGCACATGAGAAAGATCCGAGTCTGATTGATGCTGAAGAGCTGATATTCTGATGATTGAGCTCAAACTGGTCACTCTTCGTTAGTCAGTCTCTCATGCTGAAATCATTGCAGGAGAACCCCAGATTAGATTGGATTACATTCATCTTCAATGTCATTGTGGAGATCAGAGACAATGGAAGGACATGACATGTGGCCAGGTATAGTTTCCCATACTAGGAATTAGTGCTCTGCACTTACACGAACAAAAATGAACACACACAGCAGTGAGAAGTGAACAACCACACACACACCGTGAACACACACGGAGCAGTGGGCAGCCAGTCCAGGGAACAGTTGGGGGAACGGTGCCTTGCTCAAGGGTCTCACCTCAGTCGTGGTATTGAAGGTGGAGAGCAAATGATCATTTAAACTGGAAATGTTGTGTGGATGAATGCAGTGAATACAGTAAAGTACAGGTGATCATCACAGTGAAGGTGACATGATGTCTAAATATGGAATGTGCTTCAGAATATCAGATTGTGAGCATGCATTAGTAAATAAATGTAGTGTTGCGGTATTTATTTAATTTTTTTATTAATTGTTGTATTTATTTATTATACATTTTATTTACAGGGGCCTTACTCTGGGACATCTTACATACAAATATAATGTTGTAAAAAATAAATGTGGATTGTAAACTGTTTTACAATCCACAATAAAGTTCAAAACCCACAATAAAGCTTTAGGAATTATCTTAATTGATCAGCAGTTTTCTGCGTGAAAAGATGCATCTTCAAACGAGATTTGAAAAAAAGGAAGAGAGTAACTGTTATGAATAATTCCAGTTAATTTCAGAAATAAGCGTAGCTAAAAGAAACCAGAAGAAAGAAACTAAAGATAATGTAGATGATGATCTAAGAGTTCAAGAAGTAGTATATGTTAACAAAGAAAGCATTAAAATAGTCAGTCGTAAAGTGACAAGAGCATGAACTGTAATAGCAGTGCTTCTTGTGGAGAGAGCTGGGCAGAGGCGATTAATATTGCGTATATAAAATAGGTGTATAGGTTTAGAAAACAGAAAGAGCTGGGTGTCCAATGGCAGTAGGTAAATGGTAAATAATAAAAGTCCCAGAACCGAGCCCTGAGGGACACCTGTAGTAATATGTGAGGACTTCAAATTAAACTGGTCTAGATTAACACGTTTAGTAAGACCTGAGAGATAAGATTTGAACCCAGCTGAAGAAGTACCTACAGTTCTAATGGACTGCAGTCTATCTAATAGAATTTCAATGGAACTTCTGACAAATACACAAGTTAAATAAAAAAGAGTTAATATCCACCTGTTTCCTGAACACGGAAGTAAGTCTACGGTTGAGGCTTCCAGTTCAATAGACGCTATGGGTTAAAATTGAGGAAAATAACTGTGCAGAAAATGGTAAAACTGTTTTCACGACAAAGCAGAGTGTTCATAGTTAAGATAATGCATTACGATAACAGATAGGACACACCGGTTTTCAATATCAAGCAGCAAAATGAATTGTTTTGTACAGCTAAAAATAGCTGGACCTGTGGATGACAGCGGAAGCTTGAGCATTTACAAACGGCCACGGCCATATTTTCATCTGGAAAAAGATGGAAAGATTGGAGTCCTGAATCAGCTGCTATAAAAATTCTCACAAGGGCAGTCTCAGTATGACAGAAACAAAAACCTGATTAAATTATTCACTGAAAGATGAATTATACAAATACAATCAGAGATATTTGGATCAGTACCACAAGCTGATCCAAGGTTATTACAGATTTGTTTCATCTGTTCACACACACACACACTTTTCTATAGTCACACAGTTTGTAAAAGCTGACTTCAAATCAATCAGACTTTGACTCAGTTTTCAGTTTCATAAAACATTTTTTTTTTTAGCTGAACAAAACACACAGTTCTCTGTGTTGCACAAACATCTAACAGGAATTGCATTTTGTGTGCAGTTCTTGGATTTATGCGTAAAGTTTTGAAAAAAGAGACAAAGAATTGAAAATGTGTGTAATTATTACAGTGTTTTTATAATGCTGCTCGAGGCACGTTTTGTGGCCGTTCAGAATTCAAATATCCAAATATAACGCTAAAGATCAATGCTCTATTATGAAAGTGAAGTGACCCATACTTGGTATGGTGATCGCCAGGGATGGTGACCCATACTTGGAATTTGTGCTTTGCACTTAACCCATCCAAACTACACACACCGTGAACACACACCCGGAGCAGTGGGCACCCGGGGGTCCGGTGCCTTGAAGGGTCTCACCTCATGACGTGGTATTGAAGGTGGAGAGAACGCTGGATATTCACGCCCTCCACCCACAATCCCTGCCGGACCTGGGACCAGAACCCACGACCTTTGGGTTACAAGTCCAGCTCCACTATACACTATACATTCAAATCATGCAAGGTGTTAAAAATATTTTGAAGTCATAACATAACCTTCTGCAATGAATTGTGTGAAAGTTAACCTTTATTTATTAAACTTGTAAATGTAAATCATGCTTTTGTGTGAAAAGGAATAAAAGTTGTGGGAGTTTTAGTGTTCATTTCAACTGGACACCGCAGTGATTCGTATGTATAGGTACGTGTTTTCAGTTTTGCAGAAATGTATGAAGAGGCACGCATTTCCAATGAGCCTGGGTTGGGAATAGTGTAAGCTTTAGAATATCTTTCATTATGGAAAAATATAATTTGAGTGTTACCTTCACTACATGTGATCAGGTTAATAATCAGATTTAGCTGAAGAGATAGCAGCTTTGTAGATTGTATTATGCTCAGTGTGCATCTGTTTGTGAGCATTCTATTTTATTTTATAGTTAGAGTTCTTGTACAGTTTGTGTGCTCAGTAGTCTGTTATTTTTTGTCTCCATCGTCTGTCTGTTAGAGTCTGTGTGTGTCTCATCAGTCCATTTGATATCAGAGACTCTGATGATGGTGATGATGCTTCAGCTTCCCGTTGCCTTGGTAGCGACAGTCTTCTTTGCATACGATTGGTCTGTTGCTATGGCAGCCGTGATGAGCCAGGAGGAACCGTGGCGACCCCAGCGAGAGCCCGTCTGTATTTGTTACCATGGAGCCCAGCGAGAGTGTAGCAGCATCAGACCTGCTCATTTTCAAACACACACTTTTCCTCAAACTCATCATTTACACACTTCACGAGATTCAGAAAAAAACGTTAAGACACTTTACACAGTTTGTTTCATTCACGTTATCATTAACTAAAACTAATGAAATAATCCTGTGACTATAAACAATAAAACATTAACTAGAAAAGCTTTACAACGTACTGAAATAAAAATATAACGAAAATAGTAATATTACAAATAACAATAATGATAAAAATGACACAATTTGTGGCAACAATTGTGAAATATATTTAAGTTATAGTGCTAAAGTTACTAAAATAAATAATAAATTAAGACATTTTAAAAAAAGAATAAAAATAAAATAATGCAAACATAAAAACTAAATTACTAAAACCTAAACTAAAATTGAAATGAAAACTGAAAAAATCTATTTCAAAATATGAAAAAACCCTGAACTTTAACTAAAGCTAAAATAAAAATATATGAAATGATTATCTTTATTTAAATTATTAAATGTATTATTATTATTATTATTATGAGAAAATCATATTTGAAATGATTAAAAATGGCAATATTCTGAAATAAAATAAGATTAAACAAACAATAAAAATTAAATGACTAAACATTAAACTAAGATTAAAATGAAAAGTGACGGTTTAAAAGAGCTCCAAAAAATCTAAATATTAATAAAAACTAAATAAAAACTTGTAAATAATATAAAAAATGACTATTTTCTATTGAAATAAAAATCCATACTTTTTCATCCTAGCAACTGGTGAATGATCTCTAAGAACACCGTAACAATCACAATGCCATGTCCTGATGATAAAATACAGCTCTTGAGAGTTATTTGTGTCTCAGTTTGTGTCTCATCCAGCTGCTGCTTGTTCTTTCACAGCTGCTGAGTTTAGATGAAGATCTGCGTGTCCTGCTGCATTGTTAGTGTTATCTGTCAGACACACTTCTCTCCTGAGAGTCGTCACTGAATGAAGCGTGTGACACGAGCAGAGGACAAACCATCTGCAGCCGAGGTTAAACATCTGCCAGCAAAATCAGTCAAGTAAAAGACTAAAATGTATTTATGTGTGTGTGTGTGTGAATAAAATTGACAAAAAGACAAAAATATGTATAAAATAATAATATATAAGTAAATATAAAAAAGATACATTATAAATATATATATATTTGCAGTCCCTCAGTTGTGAATTGTATTGCAGTTGCTATTAATAAATTTATTATTATTATACACAACAGAGTGAATCTCATTAAAAAGTAAGGTCTGGGTCATTTCTTCATCATGGGTCATGTTATCAACTAAAAATACAACCTCAAATACTGTATATTACTTGAAATAAAATTATCTTTAATTAATCAAAATAAAATAGCAACAAACATTTGGATTTAATCTAGTATTTTTACTCTGTTCATTTGATTTCATGTCATATGTTCGTCATGTCAAACAGCAGAGTTTAATATATATAAATAAAGCTGAAATGAAAGCGATGAACACGAGCTTTGCAGGAAATAGGTCAGATGAGGACCTGATTGAGAGCAGGCTGGTTTGTTTGTGAGGAGGGAAGTAAATGAGTTTGGCAGCTCAGAGAAAATCATCAACACATTTGCATATAAATAGTAGAACTATTTCTAAGAGCTCATGAACGAGTTCTGCTCGTTATATTTCATATCTGCATTCTCGTGTGCAGAATAGGTTTTGTATTACATCATCACATTAAGTGGTTTTACTGCAGGATTATGCAGATTCTGTTTGTATTGTCTGGAATGAGTTGTCATGGCAACCGGTTTTCACAAAATTGTGTTAATGATCGTAATCCATTTTGAATTGTGCTTTATTTCTTCTGCAGTGCGTTAGTCTGGTCTTGGTGTTGGTTTTCATTGTACATTACATTTATGTATGGGTATTGATTGGATGGTTTAGAATAGATGCTTTTAGCAGTTAAAAAAATTAGTAAATAAAAAACAGAAAATTATTACTTTGAGGTTGCTTTTTAATTGCTAGTTATCATCTTTTTCTCACAGTTTTTCATTCAATTTCAAAATAAATATACAGAATTTAACATATTATGAAGCTATGGGTTTTTCTAAAAAACATTTCAACATTTTCATAATAAGCATCATCTCATAATTTCAGTATATACAAAAAGATACAAAATGAGACAAAATATCTTAAGAACAGTTACGTATTGTAACCCTCGTTCCTTAAAGAAGGGAATGGAAACGTCATGTCGGTGGCCGACAAATAGGAATCAAAGTTAACTTTTTTGAAAGTTTCTGAAGTTACCAGCCAATCAGAATTTCCATTAGACAATTTTTTACATGGCGAAAATAAGAGATTATGAATGCCACTGAATGAAAATTTGATCAGTGTATTAACAGTGCATGAAAAACGCACAAATTTTAATATTACTGGTCCCCACCACAAAACTTATTTTTTTCTTTTGTGTACTCACCGCAAATTTTACAAAACATGACTGCCATTTCCAATTATTCCAATCAATCGAGAATTTTGCAAAAACCATTCAAAACACTCCTGCAGAGCACTCGCGTACATTACATATATGCGAGTCTAGACTAGTGTAGACTAGTGCGCATGCATTTACAGTGTGTTCTTAGATTTTACGGCTCAATAAACAAAAAGTTAATTAACTTTTAGACATAATATTGCCCATCTTTACTCTTTTGCTTTCAACAAATATCAATCCAAACAGCCACCACTGTTTTGCGTCTCTGAGCAACATGATGCTGTTACGTTTCTGAATGAATCACCCGTTTGAATGACTCGGTTCAATCACAATGACTCACTTATTAAGAGTGATTTGCTGCCATCTATTGACGGTTTTGATTTCACAGTTCGATTTTTCCGACTTTTTCATGTTTCAAATAATTTAAAATATCAGTATTTAACATTTAATATTTAATATATCAAAACAATATTTATACATTTGTAATCAGTTAAGGATCAGTTACCTTGGAAAATAATATATGCTACTACTGCCTGCTGACTTCTTGTTAAACCTATATTGTTGTTAAAACATCTTAAGATGCATACATTTAAGTCAGGAAAAATTTTCTCGGGGGAGTATGCTCCTGAACCCCCCTAATAATATAGATTTTTGCCCTCTGTATTCACAAAAATATGTAGCTAAGCCCTGAATGTAAGCCCTGGGGACAGTGGTGGCCTAATGGATAGGGAGTTGGACTTGTAACCCAAAGGTTGTGGGTTTGAGTTCCAGGTCCGGTAGGGATTGTGGGTGGGGGGGAGTGAATAAGCGCTCTCTCCACCTTCAATACTGCTCCGGGTGTGATTGATCACTTCTAACTGTTGTGTGTGTGCACTTGGATGGGTTAAACACAGAGCACTGTTTTTCTTGTTTGTCACATTTCTTGGTGTTCTTTGGGCTTATTTTACTCTACGGGTAAAATACTCAAGTTCTTTTAAAACTGACTCGCAAGGGTAAAATCAACAAAGGTAATTTATTCCACAGGTAAACGGTAAACAAGGTAATCAAACTTAAAT
>JAUMHP010000041.1:20274603-20288230 GCA_032361065.1 Enteromius trimaculatus | reverse complement strand
CCCTTTAGTGTGAATGTATTTATACATGTGAGTTAACGTAGAGTTAATAAAACTTTTGCACAAATTACATGAGTTTCAGGTTCTGCCTTAAAAAGTAATGTCCCTTTACAGTTGTGACCCTTGCTACATGCTCTAATGCATTGATACTGTGAGAAGGCATTTTTCTGTGGCCAAGAAAATATCACTTGATGATAACTTACTACTGGCAGCTAATATAAATAATTGCAATTAATCATAATTAATAGAAATTATTTATATACATATCTATATTTCCCTTATTGGGCTTTTAAAAATATGTTACATTTGCTTTTCCTCCCCAGTTGCACGGCGACGATCCTTAACTCTTTTGTAAGTAGTTAACATGTTGGTTAACGTTTTTCTAATTTTTTCACTTGACAAGGTGTCTCCTTTTTGACAAAAAGTAGTTTGTAAATTTTAATAAAAAGCAGTTTTGTTGCAGAAGTAGAGTTGCTGATAAGTTTTTGTGAAGTCCAAAAGTAGCAACGTCATTTTGTGTGTGATTTCTGAAAATAGACGTATTTTACCACTGCAAACACATGCATCTTTTTTCCAGTTTTTGCCATACCTTGTGATTCAGGAAGGTCTTTCTGGACAGAGGATGGGTTTCTGGCTTCTGAAGGGTTACCACCCACTACATCGGTTTTTAGGGGGTAGTCGCTAGGTCCTGGCTAATGGGTGTCTGTTGCACAGGGCACTGACTGGTTGGTGGTTTCACAAAACTGATGACTCAGTGGAGGTAGAGGGACATGGAGAAGGAGGTTGGGGAAACACTGCAGCACAAGCTAGATCGCTGATAGGTGCTGTTTAGAGAGAAAGCTGAAAATGTAGTTGTCACTTATGTGTCCAGTATGTGTTTGTTCATCACAAGTGTTTACCTTGTTTTGTGTCAACGGCTGTAACTTTTGCCATGACATCAGAGAGGAACTTTGCATCTGAAGAAATACTCAAAACTCTCACACAAATCATTGTTAACTTTTATTTATTCCAGTTCTTCCATTTACTTACCAGTTTTATTCTTCCTGCAATATCATTGGAAACCTTAAGAGTAAAGCTTCTTCCTTTGCCATCCTTCACATTTATTGTTATATTATTCATTTTGTTTTTTCTTGCACTTGGTAATGCATAGTCTTTATGTATGCAAAGTGAGAGACCATGGGACTATACTCAAGGTGTGTGACTCGTTATGTCTAATAAAAACTAATTAATGCACTTACACTTAACAGATTTTAATTTGTCTGATTTAAGTGGTTGTCTGTTTGTAATTTTTGTGGTTTAGTATGTATGTGATATTTATGGCATAAGTTTTAGTAAACTAAAAACATTGAAGATGAATGACCTGCACATTTTAAGGATTATGGCTGTGTTTTTTTTGTAGTTTGATTTAGATTGTAGTTATGTAGTATGATTTTGTAGTTATGTTGTGTTTTGTGGTATGTATTTATTTTTACATTTAATACTTACCTTCAGTTAGCTAAGGGCAGGTTAGACAAACCACCGAGAAAAATCAAAGATGCACAAGCACAATGTATTTGTCTTTATTATAATTTATACCAGTGTATAAAAGTGATCTGAATGTTGTGCCGCATGAAGTCGAACGCACCTTTTGAGTTTTAAATCAGTTTAAATCATTTGAACGACTCTTCTATCTGGAATGACTCATTATTGTGATATTGAGATGATGGTCAGCGGGGTTTATCAGCTCTGGGTGACTGTCTGTCATGGATCTTCTTGATGGATAACAAGAGAACTTCTGCTCTCCACAGCATCCATCATTACAGACTGACCCCAATCCACAGAAATACAAGCACATGTGTGTGTGTGTTCAGGTGAAGGAGAGATTGCTCTGGATAGTTTAATTAGTCGAGTCATGTGATCAGAGGTTCTGTCACTAATGCTGCGTCACATGACCTGTGTGAGACAGAAGCACTTCAGTAATTCACGTTTGAACAGAGAAAGTACACAGAAGCGTTCATAATGTGCTGGAAGATCACCAGCTGATCCTACATCGCCCTAGATACAGAAGAATAATGAAATCTAACTTTTTGGCCTGCTTCGATATGTGAACTTAATTATGAGGAACAGGTGTGAAGCATCGTGCCGACGAACACATTTACAGACGCCAGGGACCTGCTGCATCCCAGAACTCATTTACTGAGTCTAGACTTCCCTGAGTCTGAGAGAGACACACACACTCTGCATGTATGTGTGTCTCAATGTTTTCTGGGGTCTCTTCATAGGTATAATGGTGTTTCTACTGTACAGACTGTACGTGGTATTGTCCTACACTGACCCTACACCTAAACCTACCCCTTACAGGAAACACAACACACTTTTGATTCTCAAAACACTTCATTCTGTGTGATTTAGAAGCTTGTTTCCTCATGGAGACCTAACAAATGTCCCACAAGATCAACATTTCCTGCTATTCCTGTCTTTGTGGGGAGAGCACACACATGCACACATACACTACACACAGACACACACTCAAACACACACAATATACAGACACACACAAACAGGCATTTACACACACACAAATACAACATTTTGCATACTTTAACATCTGTATTTTAAGAATTTTTGTATTTTTATATTTTTATATATAAAAATATATTTGACTGTCCTTATATTTCAATCAAAGAAAACATTCATGTCACATTTGAAGAAAAATCATGGAACACAATTTGCAATGTAAAAAAATATACAACCCCAAAACAGAAAAAGTTGGGACAGGGTGGAAAAATGTGAATAAAAAGAGAAAAAAGCAAGTTATACATATTCCTCAAATTTTATTTCATGCAGACAGCATGAACACAAGATTTGGTCAACATCATTTGATCTTCGGGCTTGCAACACATTTCAAATAAAGTTGGGACAGTACAGGATTTACCACTTTGTACAGTTCCCCTGTCTTTTAACAACACTTAAAAGATGTGTAGGCATTGAAGAAATCAAGTGACTAAGTGTTGCAGGTGTTAATTTGTCCCATTCTTCCTGCAAACAACGTTTTAGGTGTGCAACAGTACGGGGTCTTCGTTGACGCACTTTTAGTTTCAAAATGCACCAAACATTCTCTATAGGAGACAAATCAGGGCTGCAGGCAGGCCAGTCAAGCATCCGCACCCTCTTCTTATGCAGCCATGCCTTTGTTATCCACGCAGTATGTGGTTTGGCATTGTCTTGCTGAAATAAGCATGGGCGTCCCTGGAAAAGACGTCGTCTTGAAGGCAGCATTTGTTCCTCCAAAACTGAGATATACTTCTCAGCATTGATGGTACCATCACAGAAGTGCAAGTTACTTTTGCCGAAGGCACTGACACAACCCCATACCATGACAGACCCTGGCTTTTGGACTTGTACCTGGTAACAGTCTGGATGGTCCTTTTCCTCTATGGTCCTCAGCACACGGCGTCCAATTCTTCCAAAAAAGACCGATTCGTCTGACCACAATACACGTTTCCACTGCACAATGGACCAACCCAGATGTCTCTGAGACCAGAGAAGAGAAGTCGACAGCGCTTCTGGACACTATTTATGTAGTGCTTCCTCTTGGCACAGTACAGTTTTAGCTGGCATTTCCTAATGTAACTACGTACTAGTGCTTGAGAGTGGCTTCCTGAAGTAGTCCTGAGCCCACGCAGTTATATCATTTATTGATGAATGACGGTTTTTAATGCAGTGCCGTTTGAGGGCTTGGAGATCACAGTCATTCAGTTTAGGCTTGCGCCCTTGGCCTTTGCGCACGGTAATTTCTCCAGATTCCCTGATTCTTTTCACTATGTTATGCACTGTAGAGGGAGAAATCTCTTCCTATCTTTTCGGACATACTACTCGCCTTGCATACTGTTTTTTGCGTACTATGTAGTAGAGAAGTAAGCATTTTAGGATGCAGCATGAGCGTTGTGATTGTGTGAGGGTGGAGCCTGGCGTGTCTGTGACACATATAATATATATACATATATAATTTTTTTTTCTTCACTGCTTACAGCATCTATTTTGCATTACATTTGAAAACGCATTGGCCAGAAAAAAAATATCTGAAATGATTTTTTACTGTATGGCTTGGTACATGTGTTCAGTTTTGGGTTTTAGTTCAGATGAGGCAACAGTATAAAAATATCTTGTGAAATTTATGCTGAAAAATCTGGCAGCTCTGCTAAAACATCACCTGAAAAGCGTTTCAGGTTTGACAGGATTGACATTTTGGTGCCTGTCTTTTTTGCTTTTTTACTTCATAGCTGTACATTTCTGTATCTGATATACTTTAATATTCCAACATAGTTGAGTTAAATAAACCTGCAGTGAAATTTATAAATATGATGATAAACACACATACACATTTACAGATTTATCAGGGAAACATTCATGATAAAGTCATTTAAAAATAGTGTAAAATGCTTTCAATTTACATAAATAATAAGCAACAAAACTATTTAGATATAATGCAATTTTACAATTTCTCAACTTAAAATATGAGGTAGCGTGGTTATTTTTACTTCTGCAAATTATATTTTACAGTATTTAAAAGCATTCATTGTCTAATACTGTGCCAAAACTCAATACTAAATAAGTAGTAAATAAATACTAAAATTTGATGAAAATGAAAATTATTTAATAGAAAACATAACATAAAATACAATAAAATAAAATATTAAAAATGATTATAATAATAATAATATAATAAGTAATAAGATAAGATAATAACATAATAATATAAAAGTGTCCAATGATGTATTTGCTGAAATATTTGTGTGAACTAGAGCATGTTTACATTGGCTTTCTGTTGAAACGGCTGAGATGTGTTTGTTTTCAGCGCAGCTTGAGTTCAGCTGTTCTCCTGTGTCTTCTCTTGGCTCGTTACACAGCATCAGTAATTGTTCTGGCAGCAGCAGCAGCGTCTGATGAAGGTCAAAGTCACACCGGATACGAAATGAGAAAAATACAGAGATAATAAATGAATATATGCTGATGAGCAGAAGAAAAAAACATTACATTGCAGATACTCTCTCTCTCTCTCAAGTGTTTTCTGAGGGTTTCATTCTTTGTAAAAGTTACTTTAAATATTTATTCAAAAGGACAGGCCTGGTTTTCGTGAACTGAGACATTTATCATGACGGGTCACTGTATTCAGCCGAACTCTTCCATCTACAGAGTCTGGATAATGTCCTTTTTATTTCTGCAGTCAGTATGAAGCCAGATTTGTCATCAGCTGCTAAGAATCACATTCTTTTACTAAAACACAAACCCAGTCTTACTCCTGAAGGGCAATGATTCAGCTACAGAGTATCTTAATGAAGTCTTAATGAACGAGTAACTGAATCATTTACTCATATGATTCGTTCAAACATGTGGATTCATTCAAAAACAAACCACGCAAAGTCTTAATGAATGTGTCACTGAGTCATAGAGCATCATTTTATTATACACCATCAGTTTTAATGTTTATTTCGTAACACTTTACTATAAGGTTTATTAGTTAACATTTTATTAGTCAACAAATCACAGATTGTGTTTGTTAGTTAAGAGATACAGCCAGCAACTTGCAAAGAAAATACAATTAAAATATAATTTATTTCTGTGATGCAAAATTTCCATCAAACATTAGTCCAGTCTAAAGTGTCATGATCCTATAGAAGTCAGTCTAATATGCTGATTTATAATTAGAATTATCAGTGTTAGCAAAGCTGTGATGGCAAATAATTTTTCAGGATTCTTTGATAAATAAATGTTAAAAAGAACAGCAATTATTAAAAATATAAATCTTTTCTGACAATATAAATCTTTGCCATCACTTCTGATCAATTTAACACATCCTCGCTGAATAAAAGTTTGATTTTCTATCAAATAAAAAATGAATAAACATTTACTGACCTCAAACGTTTGAAATTGTAGAGGTTTCTATTTTTTTTTAAAAATGCTCTTGTTTTTAATGTTTATTCATTCAAGAAACCTAAAAAAAAATTACAGGTTCAGAAGAAATATGAAGCGGCACAATAGTTTCAGCACTGATAATAAATCAGTATATTATTATGTTTTCTGAAGATCATGTGACACTGAAGACTGGAGTAATGATGCTGAAAATACAGCTGAACATCTCAGAAATACATTACACTTTAAAGTATATTTAAATATAAAATGTTTTTTTTTTTACATCACAGTATTATATTTTTTTGATGAACATAAGAAACACTTTTTAAAAAATATATATTTACTGGGGCACACAATAACTTTACATGTGTGAAGATGAAGCGCACTCATCAGTCAGTAGTATGTAGTACGCAGGGAGTAGCACGCAGTACGCGACCCGCTGCTCTGACCAAAGGGCGGAGCTACACACTGAAGAGCTCCTCAGATCTGCTTCAGCAACATCAGGATGAAGATGATGACAGAGATCCTCAGACATGGACGAACACAGTCACGGTGAGAAGCTTCCACACACACACACTGATGTCTCTGACTTCAGCTCAACAAATCCTCCTTAAATCCTTCCTTGAGAGGAAACACTCGCGTTTACACCTTTTGTGCGCCTCCAAACGAGAATCAATTACAAACGGAGAAGAAATTGTGTGAAAGTGGTTGCATTTTGCTTCGTGTTGATATACTGTTGCATTGTCTTGCTATGATTTTTTAAAATCTATTTTTAATGCGTGATTTAATTGTTTTGCACATGTTGCTTTGCATCTTTGTTCACGTGCATGATTTACTCTATTAGTTAATTCTCTTCAAAAACAACAGAAAGACAGACAGACGACCTGAACGAAAAATACATTATATATGCAAAGTCAGTTCAGCAGTTTAGGAAGCCATATGAACGCTTTCAGAAGCACCAGCTGATCCAATAGATCTTTACATAATAAGAGCTAATGACTTAAGTACTTATTGTTAAGTTTATTGTTGTTTTAACTAAAAAAAGAAGAAGAATTAAAAGGAAATCTCTCAAGGTGACCTTAAAATTGGGTGTTAACGCAAGTCAGATTAACAGGTAATCTTTGGATAAACAAGTTGCAAAAATTGCTAATGAAGAGCCAGATATGATTATTAATGTAGGGATATTTGTTGTTCCGTAATCTGGGTTTTGGTGCTTCGCCTCCATCACAAGCAATCTGGATTACGTAACTTTTATTAGCTACATTTTAAAATGCTCATAATCAGAGTTACTTTTTTGTGGATTATAAGCATGCTTATTATTCACGAAGAGTACATTATTTATAATTTAAAGCTTCTGTTCCTTTGTTCTTTCTCTCTTATAAAGTTTTCTACTGCGTTTCACAAAATAGAATCATTATGGAAAGGATTTTGCGATCCATGTATCTGAAGTTGGAAGACAAGACACCTCTGAAGCTATTAAATCATGTGTGGATCCACTGTGTCCAGTGACCTACAATAAATATTGACTGTTTTCATGTTTATTAATGTTTTTTCATGTAATGCAGGGATTATCAAATGTTTTAGTCCACAAAACCCCTATTTGACATTATTTATTTATTTTTTTTAATTAATCATTAGCTTTTTATCGACTCACGAACCCGCTGCAGTTCGTACGTTAAGACCAGTTTGGGAAACCCTGGTTTAATGTTTAATTCAATCCTTGAGGATTATATCAAATAATGGAATGTATTTTCCTTCTCTTAGCTTTTTTATAGCAATATGGTGTATTTCTCAGTAATTTTAAAACAAATTAAGTAAAAAAAAAAAAAAGTCATCAGCATACCTAAAATGAGTAACCGTTCTCAGTAATTAGTAGATTGGTCTACCCTGCGTCGTTCATCACTAGAGCAGATAAGTCCAAATTCTGTCGTAATTCACTCGCCCTCATGAAGCGTTTTTGAGGTCATGTGAATTATATCAGCTCTACTCTGCTCTGATGTGAGCGTGTTGAAGTCTGAGATGTTTGATGTGTTCATGAGCTCAGAGGCTGTGAGGTGAAGAAGCGTCTAAAAATGCCCGGCTTCATCAAGCCGGGGGTTGTTCGGTGTGTTTGGCGCTGACATTAAAGCGTATGGATCTGCGGTGAGTGTGTGGGAGTGTGTGCTCATTGTTCTGCCTCCTGTAAACACAGAGATGAGCTCAGGACACGCTGTGTAAAGACAGATCAGTGCCGGCTTCATGACTGTTTGCTGATCAATGTATGCAACCTTTTCATTATTTTAAGACAAGCATTGTGTTTGTTCTTTCTCAGTCCAGCATTTGTGGACTCAAATCCTCAGATGCTTACTAAACGTCCAGTGCAAGCGGCTGCTGGAGTGTGAGTGGGGTTAGTCTGCTTCAGCTGCAGAGAGTTTATGATTCGTGTCTCTTTTCATTTCCCTCCATGAAAAACTTACTGCCATGATGCCGGGTGGTTAGCAGGGTGTTGCTATGCAGTCGCTAAGGCATTCTGAGTGTTGCTAATGTAATGTTTTGGGTGGTTGCCAGGGCGTTGCTATGCAGTCACTAAGGCATTCTGAGTGTTGCTAATGTAATGTTTTGGGTGGTTGCCAGGGCGTTGCTATGCAGTCGCTAAGTCATTCTGAGTGTTGCTACTGTAAATGGTTGTTGGAATTCATGTGTAGTTTTTTTTTTATTATTGTTATTTTGCTGGGGTTTGGAGATGTTGAAAGTCTCTGTGAAGTGTCACGACCCCCGTCGGCCCTCATTGACGTTCTCTGAAGGGGGTCTGACTCTTGTCTGTCATTCGTAGACGCTGACATTTCCAACAGCCGTGTGTCATGACGGTTTTGCTGAAGACTTTTCATGCCATGAATTATTCATGCAAACATCACTGTGTGGCATGCATGATTCTGAGGGATTAGGCAAATTGAAATCCTGCTGGCAAAGGTGAATTATACATTAGTCAGTGCAATTAGGCAATGTCATCTGCCTCTGTAATTGATTATTTGATTAGAATGAGTAAGCGGGTTCGTGAGGCGGTGCATGTGAAATCTGAGAATTTAAAGATGATGTTTAATTGAAATGGGATGGATTTATGAGAGCGAGGTTGCTGGTGATGCCGAGATATTAGAGAGAAACAGATCAAATCCAGTGATATCCCCCTCAGGCTCTCAGGAACAGGAAATCTGTTATATCTGCAATTTCAGATGTCGACTGTTTTTATATCCATCTGTCTGCATGAAGCATCTGCTTCCATCATTGATGATCATTTGCTGGAATCATCTGAATATGACAAACAATTGAGAATGATGGCATGTGTTCATGAAAACAAATTTGGTGTTAATAAAAGATTGTAATTGAAAAAGCAACACATTGAACAAAAATAAGTCAGCTTTGCTTCATAATGTGTTGGCTGTTTTGCTAGAAGTTGCCAGAACACGTTGCTCTTTTGAATCTCAAGGGATGTAAGGGAGCTCTAAGTTATTTTTTAGTTCAGTTTTTAAGCTAATATTAAAAAGTAATATTAATACCAACACGAGTCACTAGTTTGCATCCAGTAAGAATCTAGGCCTCTATATGAATGTGGAAAGCAGTTTATGTATTATTTTTTACTTAATGAGAAATTATGAAATTTTAAAGGCGTTTTTTCCAGTATTTCAATGTTTTTGCACCCTAAGATTCTAGATTTTCAAATAGTTGTACCTCAGCCAAATATTGTCCTTTCCTAAGAAACCATACATCAATGGAAAGCTTATTTCTGTGATGTATAAATCTCAGTTTAAAAACAGAAAATGACCCGTATGACTGGCTTTGTGCTCCGGGGTCACATATAAAGACCCAACAACATTAAACGCAGTACGTACCTTGAACAGAAAGTGTCACTTACCTGTAACTTTTATTAGACTAAGCAACTAAACATTTGTATAGAACAGCACAGTTTGTGTGATGTGTATTCTGTTCTTCTTTTTGTCCCGCCCCCACAGGATGATTGACAGCCTTGTGACCCAGTAGGCAGGATGATCGCCACCGGTGGGCTGCTGAGGATTTCCCGGCGCCAGGATTCGCTGCGAACCAAGAACCGCGCAGAGAACAAGAAGAAGCGGAAAGCCAAGAAGAAGCGCAAGAACGACGTGGTGGTGGTGAAGGGCAAAGTGAAGCTACTCTCTGTTTCTGGGATGGTGGCCGCGATAGGCGTCTTTATCCTGCTAATCGGCATCGCGATGGCCGTACTAGGATACTGGCCCCGAGAAAACAGTGAGCAATTGATCGGACCCGTGCGACGAATAAAAGAGGAGAACCTCACAAGCAATAATGAGTTAGTGATGTCAAACCAGAAGAACAGAGCAAACTCCTCAGCTGGCTTCTTCGAAAGCCTGTTCGCGAGTTATTTGTACTCAGATAACCTCAAAGTCTTCGGACCGCTAGTGATGGGCATCGGGATTTTCCTGTTTATCTGCGCCAACGCGGTTCTCCACGAGGATCGTGATAAGAAAACCAAAATCATCAATCTGCGTGACATTTACTCCACGGTTATTGACATTCACAGTTTGCGCTCGAAAGACTGCGTACCGTTTAACGGCCTCATCAGCTACATGCAATCGAAGAGCGATAAACCCGCATCTCCACGAAACTATAGACGCCCGTCTTGTGCGAGAAAATATAGTTTGTTTGCGAAGCGCCAGTCGTTTGCCGACGCAATTTACAGCATATATCAAGGGAACGAGGAGTCACGCGAATGGGAAACGCGATCCATCGTCACATCGTCTGTGAACGCATTCCCGCTCCCCGTAATCAAACTCAACAACTGCGAGGTGCAGGAGAACGAACCTTCACGCCGCAGGAGCTGTGTCGCCACACTGGAGACCAAAGCGGACATCTTGAAGACGCGGATGTCGCTTTCGCACCTGTCTCTGAACGCGCTGACCGATCCGGGCGCCAGGTGTTTGGACGAGAAGTCGCGCAGGTTCAGCTGTCCCAGATTGGAGCGATCCGGTAGTAAGGGCTACATCAAACTGGCTGATCTCGGCGGAGATTCGTTCGAGACGCCCGACGCAGAAAGAGAGGAGCCGCAAGCTCATGCGATAAACTCAGACACATGTCTGCCTAAACACACTGTGTCACTGTCTGATTTATAAAACTCTTAGTATTTCTGTCTTGTTCTCGAGTACAAATATCTTGAATCAAGATGGATTTACTTGACGTGTAAAATGACTTAACATGACTTGTTTTTTGTTAGTTTTTGCTTAAAATGAGCAGAAATATCTGCCAGTGGGGTAAGAAATGTAATCTTAATTCAAAGACTAAACAAGATTGTTTTTCTTGTTATTTTTGCTCATTTCAAGCAAAGACTAACATTTAGATTTTTCTTTCGTAAACAAGACTTAAAACCTTCATTTCACCTGTCGAGTAAAGGTGCCTTGATTCAAGAAAGTTTTGATATTTTTTTACTAGAAAACAAGACAAAAACAGTGCTCCGTCTCTGATTTCTGCAAATCCAGTTATAAAAACATTATTTACAGCTTCAAGGGTTAGTTCACTCTGTCAGTAAGCACTCACCCTCGTGATGTTCCACACCTGTAAGACCTTCGTGAAGAAAGCAGAAATAACGTCATTTACTCAACCATTCTTCTCCCTGAGTTACTTCCTCCACCGTTTTCAGGATCATTTAAATAAAGTGCTCGGACTATGGTTTATGAGAGGTTCATATGTTGTTTTTGGGAGTCTCAATGCATGCATTTCTCTGTGTGAATGAAAGACTCTGCTGTTTCATTTGAGTAACAATAGAGTCATATCATATACACAAAGAAATGTAAAGGTATTCTCGACAACCCGTCAAAATAAAAGTTTCACTTGAAGACATTGTGGCAAGAAATATAATTTCATATAAGTAAATTAATAAAATGTTATTTCCATTAGGAATAAGCACACAACACCTCTTCCGTGTTTTAATGTTAATAATAATTCTCCTTTATTTGCCAAAAAACTAAAATGAGAAATTTTAATAATTGAAAGATAAATTAATTTGTGAGCCATTGTTTGATAACAAGAACAATATAAATACACAGCACAGAATTTCTGTCAGAAGGCTATAAAAGACATGCTAAAATACAGAATTTGGTACCAATAAAACATAAGGAAAACATCTAAGCATTTAATTTTCGTTCGGCTTTTAATTGATGTTGACATTTTCGTGATTTTAATGAATTAGATATAGGTTTTGATGAATGAAGTTTAATTTACCCATTAAAAAGGAAAAGAAAAGGTCATCTTTTGGTTTCTCTGTCTGTCAGATGTGTGTTTAGAGCGATCTGCTGTGGTATTTTGCATTGACTGATCAAAAGTGACAGAATAGACTTCCTAAAGGTTCTATTCATCTGTGAATCCTGAATAATTAAATGCATCACAGTTTCTATAAAAATGTTGTGCAGCACAACTGTGTTCAGCGTTGATGATAATGTTTCCCGAGCACTAACGGTGCACTGAAGACTGGAGGAGTGATGCTGAAAACTCAGATCTTAATCTTTATATCATATGCAGATGTTGATGATTTGATATATTTGAGAACACGAGTAGCACAGAGCCTTGAACGCTGATGTCTCCATGTTAGTAGATCAAAATGTTATATTATTTTGCGGTTGTTGAAAAGGCAAACTCTTCAGGTTTATGATGTTGACAAGAAATGTCTATATTTACATGTGAGTGAGTCATGTGACGGTGTAGGCCGTGCAGGTTATGAAGTGGTTTATTATTCAACTAAACGTTTATGCACTTTTTTTCATTATTATTATATTTACTGTAGCAAACCTAAAATGCTTCACTATTATCTTTTTCTCTCTTTTTTTTTTTGTTTAATTTCTTTCCTTTTTTCTTTTGTCCTTTATACTTTCTTCATGATTTTATTATTCTTTGTTTTTTCCCTTTCTCTTTCCTGTTATTGTTTTCTTACGTTTTGCACTTTTTATTTTTTCTTTCACTTTTTTCCTTTCTCTTTTCCTTTCATTATCATTGTTTTCTTACGTTTTTCTTTCATTTCTGTTTTTATTTTTTTTTACTTTCTCCTTTTTGTTTTTTCTTACACATCATTTGTTTCATTTATTTTCTTTTAAGGTAATTAATAAAATTTTATTTGTTTCATTCTTTTTTTTTTATTGTACTCCTTTCTTTTTAATGTAATGTTTAGTTGACCGTTCACGTGAATCTCCTCATTAGTTGTTAGAGTCATTAACATTAATAATTATTCCTGATGTAGAAAAGCGTGGTGCCTTTGGACAGACTGTTTTGTGTCACTCTGTTGTGAATATTTAGACTTCACAGTCGACTGTATATGTATTAGAAAGTTGAATATGTTTATTATGAGATGCCATCCATGTTTAGATCCTGAGATGCACTGATGTGATGAACAAACACACATATAGCTGACATTATGCAACTTTGCACATGCTGTTTTTGTATTTGACTCATGTTAGAGAGCAGATATTGATGTACACAAAGGCAATAAGTGATCTAGCTGAGGACTCAGGTGTGTAGATTCACTGTTTTAGACTCTTTGTGGGGATTTCTTGTTCTGATTCTGTTCAGTAGTTTTAGCTGCTTCATCAAAATAAAGTTCTTTGACATAATATTGTCCTGAGTTAGTGTGTGTTTATACTGACATCTAGTGGAAAATCACAGTCACGGTTAATAAATTTGAGGGAAAACTTTACTCACAATTTGATTTGATTTATCTTTTGTCAAT
>JAUMHP010000041.1:20262205-20274088 GCA_032361065.1 Enteromius trimaculatus | reverse complement strand
TATATATATATTTATTGAATTGATTGATTTCTTATTTGATAACAGATGAGTAGTTTGTGTGAAGCTGTTAAAAACACTAATAACAGTGATTCCTATTAGAGTAGAATATAAACTAATGTTTCACTATGTTAATGATTGATAATATTCATACACTTTGTATGACACCTAACCTGTTTAGTTTTCCTGATCTAAAGGCTTTATTTCGTGAACTTTGACCTTCTCTTTGCTGTGTGCAGTACGTGGCATCAGATGAACAACAAAAGATGGTCTTATTATCTGTCAGCATCTCTTATCTGAATGTGTTACACACACATATTACTACAGAATATAATAAACATGAACATCCACACTTCTGAAGAAATCTGCCTTTCATAGTCGATCAATAGTAGTACAGTAAGAACAGAAAACCTTCTGAACCTTGTATTTTTATATATTTTTTATAATGTAAGCATAGTATTTATGTTATGAAAATTACAATAATCCACTATATAGTCACAAAAAAAAAAGTAAACATTAAAATAGGTTCAAATATAGTATATATATAGGTTAATATGATTGTGTGCTGGCAAATAATCTATCGCAATTATTCACATACAAAATAAGTGTTTACTTGCATAATATTTGTGTGTAACTGTATATATTTTATGTACACATAAACACATAAACACACACATACAGTATATATTTGAATGATATTTTCATGCATTTATATAATATATATTTTTATATAATATGTAAATACATATATGTAAATATGAATGATTATTCATATTATTAAACATTTGTACTATTTATTGTACAAATACATATATTTAATATAGAAATACATTTTATATAAATAATAAATATGCACAGCACACACATATAAACAAAAACGTTTATTTTTGGCATGATTCATAGTTTGACAGCACTAATACACACATATTTAAAAAAAAAAATTTAAAAAATGTTAAACTAAACAAAAGCACACAGGCCTCCAGGTTTCACAGACTTAGTTCACGTTCATATGTTAGGACATATAAGTACTTTTTAGGGAAAAAAACAAACAAACATATTAAGACAAAACATATATTTTAAGACCAGTCAGTGAAAGTTCCTTTCAGATAAACTGCTAATATTAGGTTTAACTCTTAAACCTACCAGGTAATATAAATTTAAACAAAAATATTGGATTAACAACATGAATAAAAATAAAGTGAGACAGTAATACATAATTAAATACATTAAAATATGAAATATTTACGTTTTATGAGAAAATCACAAAGTAGCGGTAAGAGAGGAGGGGATTCCCGTCGGGCGTGGCTAAGACGACAGCGAGCCAATAGCATGCGGCGGGGGGCGTTGGCTCAGGAGCTGACGCGTGTGAGCGGAGGCGTGCAGGTAAAGCGCTCTTTCTGTGTTTGGAGCTCAGTCTGGATCAGAAGCTGTGACAGGACTCTCAAAGGTGATGTCTGCTTCACACACTCACCAACACGTAGTCGATAAATAATCGCATGCCGCAAGACGTGTCGTTTGCAGATTTAGTCGTGAAAACTGAAACATACAGGATCTATGCTTTTAAATATGATGTTAGCACGTGCATTTACATGTCTAGATTCAACTTTCATTTTTGTTTTTAACATTTTTAATGAGCTTGTTGACTTCACTGGGTGGTCACGTGGTGTGATAAAAGAATTTTAGTGGTATATTATTTCTTTAATTTCATTGTAGTCTCAGTTCACGTGAGCTCATAGAACAGCCCTGTGCATAATACGTTAAGAAAGAGTCATTAAGAGTGCTGTGTTTGGGTCACATTGCTGAGTTCCTGATCTGTTAGTAGGATGTTGACTGTGTCTTTCTCCTCTTTCTTCTGGAATATGTGCGGATGTGGATGTGCCTCTGGATGACCGTCTCTGGGTGAGTCACTTTCCAAAAGAAACACACTTCACCGTCCTGTGGTCAGCACATATCTTTGACATCTGGGCCTTTCCTTTTGATGTATTTCTAGCTCAGGAAACCCCCAAATCTGCCAACTTATTCTGCAGGAACTCTTTCAGATTCACTTTTAGCATGGAAAAGCACTGCTATGGGTTTAAATGACCCGTGCTCAACCATACTTTAATAAAGTTTATTATACTGTATACGGTAGGATCAAAACCATTCACCAAAGTTGTCCTAAAACCTAAAACCAAAATGTGTTCTTGTCTTAGGAGAGCGCTTCAGATGTGGACTGGAGTACACTTTAGTTTTACTGTACCCTATAGCTGCAGAAAACTTAGTACAGTATTGCGTAAAAGTAATTAGTTTATATTACTATAGTTAGATATGTTAATATGGTTAGAAAACCCAGCAGCTATAGAATTGCTAATGCTAAATCTCAGAGGTTATTAAAGGATGAAATATGTTTTTTGTTGAAGCCATCATTTTTTAAATAATCCCAGTTTTTGAAAACCTACATTACCCTGATTTGTGACCCTGAACCACAAACCAGTCATAAGGCTCTGAAATCTTTGAATACATAAATACACATACAGTGCATTGTTGGCTATTTCTACAAATATAGCTGTGCTACTGATGACTGCTGCTGTGCTCCGGGCTCAGATATATGTGTGTGTGTACATATACATGCATATTTTGGAGTAAACGTGATTGCCAGTGTTTGTGGAGAAAACGAATGAAAAAGAAGCTTGTGCAGTGAAAGCTGTCATCATGTGGTGGGATCATACGGTGTGTGTGCTGAGTGTGTGTTTTCAACCCTGCGTGTGTGTTTGAGTCATTTCTGTGTGACTGGAGGCTTCAGAAAGAGGAAGTGATGGTCTTTTCGGTTCCTCTTGACTGTGCTCAGTTTTTGCTGATGGGTGGTAGGGGTTTTGTCTCCTGACAGACGTGATTGTAGAGAAACGCACGCAGACGAGTTGCTTCAGAGCGTTTCCTCATGCGTCTCAGCAGATTGATCTGCAGGCGTCTGTTGCAGTGTTTGTGTCTGATAATGCTGCAGATATGGGAATAATGCGAAGAATCTCAGAGGGAAGTTGATTTCCTCCAGTTTATGGAGTAGATGTGCTCTTGTTTTGGAGGCGCTTCACTTGACATCAATTCCTCTAATTAATAGACATTCAAATATTTGTTTTATTTAATTTTAATTATTTATTTATTTTTTAAATGACAGGTTATTAACGTGATCATTGACCCACAAGTAATAATCAGTAAAATGCTGAAAATTAGTTTTCCATAAATGTAGTACGTTTTATTTGTTGATTTGGTTTCAGTGTTTGAATACTGTGCATATTTATTATCTAAAAACACACATACATGTATATATTTCAGAGAAAAATGTTATTTAGATTTATTAAATGTATTTATTTATTTATAATATAAATTACATTAATATATAGACGTAAATACCTTTTAAAATATTGAAATTATATGAAATAAACCATGATTGAAAAAAAAGCTTTATATGAATTTTAAAGAATATATTATTTTTATTATTTCTTTGGTCCTTTATTATACAAAATATAATATAACAGTATAGTACATATTATTATGAGTGATCTTTAAAAATCATAACTGAAATGTTGGTGGAAAGAGAGACGGAGTAGTTTAGGGTGTTCTGCTGCCGGTCTGTTGGGGTCAGAGGTCATGTTCCGAGCTGTTTATTGGCTGATAAGGAGCGTCTCAAAGGTCCGAGCTCCTCAGGCTGTTTTCCAGCTGAGTCTGCATCGCTGGACTCGTAGACTTTGCTCGCTCTTATTCATGCTCGTTTGGCACTTTTGAGTGAGTTCTTGAGTCCTGGTCCACGTGAGAGTAATGTGAAGCTCAGCAGCTCCTGATAACCACAGAGACCTTGTGTTCAGTCCAAGCTCTGATAAGAGCTGCTTCTGCCCATATAAAGACATGAGCCAGCCTCTCGACAGTGTCATGCGTCTCAAAAATACCTTCAAGAGTCTCAGAATGATTTCTGACCAGTCTGTGATCTGCTGCTAGTCCTCATGGTCTTTAATATCTCACAATATTACACGCTTTTACACGTTTACCTGATCATAACTTAGTTTTATCAACTTGACTAATTACTTTTGAGAGCACACTGGGTGTGAACATCTCTTCATAAACATTTATTTAAAAACAAAAGGTGTGAAATATATATGCAAAAACGTAATTGTGAAGTAGAAAAGCCAAAAATGTGTTACTTTATTGTAATTGTAAGTTGTAAGACCTTATAGACACACATACATATTGATTTATTTTTAAATCATATAGTTGCTTCATATAGTTTTTTAGTAATGTTAATTGATGTTACACACATGTACATAATACATACATATTTTATATTTAAGAAATCATATTTTGTGTGTGTGTATACATATATATTGTATTTTGTAAAATCATTTGTTACAGTATAAGATATTTACAGTGAAGCATATATTTGTTAATTTTGCTTAATATCGGTTTTGTGTTAAGATGAGTCTTTTGGTCCTCCTCATTAATTTTCCAATAGCATGAGATCAAACCTAACTGAAAATAATGGTTTTATGCTGATTGTTAAGTTCAGGTTAGACGTGTTTGATTCTTCATAACTAACTGGACGTTTATTCAGGATTTTTGACACAGTCAGTAAGAGTCTGACCACTATATGTAGTTTTTTTTTTGCTTCTTCAGCATCTAAAAGTGTTTGTCATGCAGTATGAAGAGCGTGTACGAGGTCATTGTGCTTCTGAAAGCGGTTCAGCGCAGACTGACGGTGTGTCAGATGTCATGTCTTGGACTAATAATACATAATCACTGCATGTTGTGTGTCATTCAGAGTTTGAGAAACGTCTGCGATTCCAGATTAAGCTGCTCATGATTTATAGAAGTTCAACTGGAAGCTCCTAACTATAGTGAAGGACTCGGGATATTTGTGAATTTCTAGCTCCATTATATCCTTTATTTTAATGTAATATGAGCCACATTTTCTGGCACAAGAGTCCCTTTCATGGACATCAGAACAGAGATGTATTTTATTTAATAGCTTAATTTGCATGCATGTTTCATTAGAATGAACTGGACCTGAATGAATGAATGAGATTATTGCTTTAATATCGATGTAGGATGAACAACGCGCATTGAATTGTTTACAATAAAACCATTATCATGAATTATATTAATGCATTTATCAGATACTTTCATCCAAAGTGACTTACAAAAGATAAATAGAAGCTATTTGAAGAGCCAACAATATTTATCATTTACAGTTTTAAATGTTTGAATGTAGATTTAAAAGAAGCAATATTTTGCATCTGTAAGTTGAAACCTGTATTACAGCTTTAAGATATTTTTTTCTTTGTTTAAATGTCTTGAAAATAATGTAAATACTTTATCATTAATATGTTGGTTTTCCTTTTTATTTATTTTTTGTTTTAGGATATGGAAATAAATAATTAATGCTCAAAATGTTTATATACATAGTGAGGAACAAAAATAATATGTCAAAATGTGAACAGTAATGTGAACATGTTTATTAGACAACTTAATTAGGAAGGAATTGAATGTTACGCAAATAGTCAGTTTTTATTTTAATAGAAACTTTTGTGGTTCTGTCCCAAAGAAATGGAAAGAGAGATAGAGTAAGCGTCCTGCAGCTCAAGGTGAGGGAGGAATTGATTTCCAGTGAGTGTGGACTCGTCCTTTATCTGGAACTGGAGCGCTGCCATCCGTTACAGACACATGTGTGTGTGTGTGTTAGGGTGTGCGCGTAATGACTCGGGTATGACATGTATTACAAGAAGAAGGCGACTTTTCAGGACATTACCCCATGTCCCCACTTTAGAAGTAGAAACACCATTACACCTATGAAGAGACCAACATGTGTGTGTGTGAGTGACATCATTCAGCTAAAACTGCTGCAGTGAAGGTGCAGTGGCAGTAAATCACTGGAGCAGATGTTCTTTCTGTTTCTGTTCTTGTAAGTCATTTTTCTTCAGTAGTTTTGGGGAGTGATGAGATGTTGTCAGTCAGAGCAGATTTACTGGAGTATAACTAAAGACTTTCTGAAAGATGCTTGAAGCTTAACGGTAGAGTTCAACTCAACATGTAAATGTGCTTATCCTCAGGCCATACAAGATCAGGATGAGTGTGTTTCTGCACTCACCACAGAGCATCCCTTTCTGTCTTTCAGGATTGATTTCTCTTTTTGTGTGTCAGACACTTTCTAAATGCAGAGCTTCTATTTTCTAGCTCTTCCGTTCTCTCGCTTGGTCAGTAGTTCGTGTGTTACAGCTCAAGAGCTTCTTTCTCATTAACATCTGACGTCTCTCTCTTTCCGTTTATAAGATCATAGTAGTTTTTTTGATGCAGCAGCATTCTTTGTCTTTATGTAACTTCAAACTCATTATAAGCGTTTCGAGAGTGGAAAGTGAATGTAGTTGTTATAGGACATGCTGTTGAAAGAGTGTTTTAGAGAATTTTGGAGTTTAGCATGTTAATACGTGACAAAGTCTTTTAGATCCATTTAAATCTGAAACCGCTCCACCCAGGGAACCTCCATCTGTTAAAAGCAGTTGAACGGAGCCAGCGCCGCAGACCTTCTCTGTCATTAGAGACACTCGCTCTATAGGGGCCCAAGTTTTGTGTGAGGCCCTGAAGAATGCTTTAAAACGGCCCCTTCAGTGCACACGCTTCAGTACTGTGTGTGAGAGTGTGTTTGGTGTATATACAGTGACCACAGGACGTATAAATACACTGACAACGTCTTGATTAACCAACAGATCCTACTGCGTTTTAAAAACATCAAATATATAGACAATAAAGCACAAAAATAGTGCAAATAAAAAGTGTGGCAAATAGCTTCATATTGCTTGGATATTTTAATTCGCTCTTTGGCTGTTTGGTAGTTGTAGAATGTATAATCATACATCAGAGAGTTTGTCATGTCATAAAACATGGTTTAATCTATTGCCTTTGTGCACAATTTTGTTTATGGTGGAATTCACCCAAATTTAATTTAAATAAATAAAACGTTATGAATAAGTACATAAAAATAAATTGAGAACAAACAAACTATAAATAAATAAACCAAGAGAGCGCATTTCAGGATTTTACATTTGTTAAAATGTCAATTAACTTCAGATCTTTATAGTTAATAAACAATTCTAGGCAAGCAAAAAATAATTCGACCTTCACATGGCTTAGAAGAATACTTTTATATAATCATGTCAGCCGTTTTATTGAATGATAATTATATTTTTACTCATTTTAAGTTTATGAAATTTACCAAATAAGTCCATATTTTTTCATTGAAAACGTATAACAGCTTTGCTCGTCATGCACGGTAGAGGTTTTATGTTATTTTGCGTCACTGCTCGTGCGTCACAGCTGTTCGTCTGATCTCGCGCGTTCAGCTGTTACGTACACTGCGTGCCGTCAGTGACGTGAGTTTGAATCCTCCGCCCGCTGCGCGCGCGCTCCCGCCAGTGCCGTCGGTGAGGGAGGAACGCAGATCCCGAGGAGCCAAACGCACGGTAACGTTCTCCACTCTGTGTTTGTTTTCTAGCGTTTGTAAACGCGTTTGATTGACCTGCTTTACCTACAGATACACGGAACGTTCGGGAGGAAATAAATCTGCGTAAGGGTGTGTTTAAAAGGCGTAGCTGCGAAACATTTGCACGTTCAATAAAAACACATGCAGTAGTTCGGGATATTAACGTCGCGAAGATTTAATATTACAGATGTTTTATGAGGACACTTTTTTTAATAAGCCTGATTTTTCAAACGCAAAACGCTGGATATTTAACGTTAACCAAACACTGGGCTTGATGTGAAAGAGGTCTGAAATGAAGCAGACTCGCACTTAATTCGGATTCATACCTCTGACGGCATGCTGGTCAGAATTCAGTTCATTTTTTTATTCGTAAATACACTGGGTGGGGAATGGAAATTGCCCAGAAATAGCTAGTACATTTCACAAATAAAGTAATAAATAATTAACTTTAGTTTTATGTAGAAAGACAAAACCGGTCTTTTTTTAATTGAGATGTACACATCATCTGAAAGCTGAATAAATCATCTTTTCATTGATATATGGTTTGTTAGGAATGAAGTACTTACCAATGAATATTGCTGATCAAAATTTAAGTTGTACTAACTTCTAAATATCTTCATGGAATATAATCTTTACTTTTATCCTAATTTTGGCATAAAAGAAAAATTGATTATTTTGAACCATACAGTGTATCTGATCGGTTGTCATGTTTTTATCTTTAATCAGCTGAAAAAAAAAAAGTTCTGCAAGTGAATCCAGCAGTGATGTGTTCCACAGTTTAGTTCTTGTAGAATTAAAACAACTATTCACAACTACTACATTTTGCTATAAGTTGAATGTATCAAATTTCTACAATATATAAAATATTTATATATTATTAATATTAGCAAAAATAGCAAAAAGTGCTATATAAATAAACTTGAATTATTAAAACTTTATAATATTAATACTATATGTTGACTTTGGTGTGAACAACCTGTAGCTTTTCCTGCAACATTTGTTCACTGCTTCACAAACTATTGTGTTCTTTTACATATATTTATAACTTGTTATCCTTATTAAAATGAGTTATTTGTTGCTTTACTACATACTGCTTGGTGTTAGACCTCATTTACGCTCAGAGCAAGGCAGCGAGACTGAACTAGTACAGTACAGTAACATTTGACATTGCATGCTTCTAGTGTTTGGATCATGTTTCTTCTGCATTCACTCGTAGAATGTAGTTGATTGTAAATCAATGTAGTGGATTGATCCAGACACAGGGGACTGTGTGTGTGTTCAGAGATCAGTCGTGTAACTTGATTTGCAGCATGTTTATTGCAGGTTAAAGTAGGTTTCCAACTTAATGTTGCTTTTATGAATCGACCTTCAACCTTCTAATTACAGGACAAACCTTTAACCGCTAGGCCACAGAAACTCACACCAGTCATGTTCTGTTTATACGTTTATAATTTGCACTGTTCTCTTGTTCAGATATTTGGAATATTTACGATTTTAGAAAATTTATGAAAGAATTTAAATTCATTATTTCATTGTGAATCCGTGTTAAAGTGTATTTCTGTGATGTTCAGCATCATTACTCCAGTCTTCAGCGTCACATGATCTTCAGAAATCATAATGATATACTGATTTACTCACACGTTTCTGATTATTATCAGTGCTGAACACAGTCGTGCTGCTCAATATTTTTGTGGAAACGTTTGGAGTAAGATTTGTATTTTTATTAATCGTTCAATTGATCAAAAGTGAGCGTAAAGATTTTTATATTTCAACTAAATGCTGTTCTTTAAAACTTTCTATTCACCTGTGATTAAATCCTGGAAATAAAGGTGTATGACAGTTTCTTTAGAAATACTGCTTTCACATTTGAGTAATGATACTAAACATGCAGCTTTGATCACAGAAATAAATAGCCTTTTAACAGAGATTCAGCTAGAAAACACCTGCTTTGCTCTGTATTAATATTTCACACTGTTACTGTATTTTTGATCAGATAAGTGCGTGCATGGAGAGTCAGTTGTCCTCCTGAAGCTTCATGTGAGGTTGAATAATAAAGGGATTAACACAAACTTGCCCATGAACTCTGTGTTATCTGGTCACAGACGGCTCAGACTGCCTCTCCGTTGCGTTTTTGATGGGGTGGAGGTTTAAGCCTTTAAGAGGGTTTAACCCATCTGTGCCTAGTTAATGGGTTTCAGGACGGGTCATTGGTCTTCTGTTTGGGCAGGGTTTGGTGTAAAGATTTCATAAACGAGTGTATTTCACAGCTCAGTGGGTTTCTGATTGGAGATATGGTTGTACTTTATTGATGCCTGAAGGGAAATTCCTGAAATACTCCATAAAGTGAGTATAAGCTGCCCTTCTGCATTCATGAAAAGAGATGCTGTTTTATTACAAGAGCATTATTGTGTAATTGTAATATCTGACTTACTATATGAGGAGATGAGGAATGCATCAAAATCTCTTTCAGATATGAAGAAAACAAGCAGTTATCAGCGTTCAGAATGGTTTTACATTATTTAGTCACATTAAACACTGAACGGGATCAGTCAAGACGAGTAAGATCCCTTTGTTTTACTCCTGTAGCTCTTTATATCTGTCCCTTTAGCTCTGTCTCTGGCGTTTCTTAAATTCAGATGCATTAATGTTTCAGTCAGCATGCGCTCGGCCGTTTGTCTTTTAATGTTTTTCTTCAGTGCCGCAGCTATTTTTAGCCGGCTGTGTTGGAGCGCACATGATTGCGGTTCCAGACTGATTTTCATTGTAATTGCTGTCAGAATCCCAGCACAGCTGCTTGTAGCTCCTCATTAATGACGAGTGTTTCCTCCGGGTCTCAGAGATGTTTGAGCGGGCCGTCCGCTCGGTTTGACCTACATTTCTTCACCGGGCTGTTAAAGTTCAGGGATCGAGTCTGACAGAGCGCAGTGGTGTTGTTCCTGTGGTTTTCACCACTGTCACGCCTCTGAAGAGAGATTACAAAACACTCGCACTTCAGGCCCTTATGAAGCAGCAGCCAACAGTTGCTAAGGTGTTCTGAGCGGTTGCTAGGGCTGGGTGGGATATTCAGTATGTTTTTTATACAGTATAGGGGCAGTGTGTTTATATTAGGATTGTAACAGTACGGATCTTTCGGTTCAGTGCACTCATGTACCGAACAAATTATAAAATTTTTGCGGGAAATACTTCAGTGGCATGACAGTTCACTCTATAAACGCCTCAGATCTGATCCTCCTAAAGCTTTCATTAGTAGTTTAATACAGTATAAACCTGACTGAACATCTCGCTCCTCATATAAAGTATTGTTTAAACGTCAGTAAAATGGCTTCACGTTGAATTTACCTCAGGCAAGTCTTCAGTGTCTTCAACTCTAGTAAGAGCATTTTACTAAACATGCGTTTTTCTTTTACTGTACATCATTATACTTGGCTACATTTTGTTAGTGATGTCCATCCATATAGGTCATAATGGGTCCATAAGGTCTTAGGGGTTTGAAACAACATGAGGGTGAGTAATTAATGACAGAGCTGTTATTTTGGGGTGAACTGAGTGTGGTGGTGTTGTTTGTTAGGGAGTCTGCATCGTCTGAATGTCATTCCTGCTGTGATCCCGGAGTTCTTGTGCTTTCAGAAATGCAGCGTAAACATCCCGCTAAATATAAACTCCTGTGTGATTCCCACATTAACACACTGCTGGTTCCAGTCTAGAAGCAGTCTAGTCCAGTTGTGAAAGGTCTAAAGATACATCCTCGCGTGTCATTTCAGTGCGACTGGCCATGACGACAGATCCAGGCTCGGAATCAGAATCCAAACCGCAGCAGACAGACAACACACAGCGCCCGGAATCAAGACACAGCGGCCCGGTGAGAGCTTCACATACATCCCATCATTCTCCAGAGCTTCTGTCACAGATCAGCAGCCAGTCTGGTCAGCTTGATCACTACTAGAGAGCACTGTCGGGGAAAGTAATGCTTTACAATGTTGCGTTACTCCTAATTATGTTACTTTGATACTTTTCATGGAAAGTAATGTGTTACTTTTACTTTACTTTTGAGTTACTTCATAAATCCTGGAAGGGCTTGCTTGTTTGTTTTTAATATTAAAAAGTATTTTTTTTTTTTTTACAAATGTAAAAGACGAGTGAATTCTGGTCTGTACGGCTCAAACTATCACTCAAAATGTCACTTCTGTTGATTTAAGATTTAAGTGGATCATCAAAGGTCAATAGTAAAGACATGGTTAATAAAATGAGATTAAATACATAAATGATACGTCTTATTTAACATATTTAATCACTGCAGATTTATATAGCTAATATAGTTTGTTTGTATTGATTCTGAGGAACACTGAATGTGTTTTTGAGTGAATAGATGTTGATATTTAGTCTAG
>JAUMHP010000041.1:20209177-20239691 GCA_032361065.1 Enteromius trimaculatus | reverse complement strand
TTGCCGCATCGATGCTGAATCGTTCATGCCCCGCATCGCGATGCATCGCCGAATCGATTATTGTTGACACCCCTAGTAAATACAGTAACAATGCTGTGAGTTGTTATTCATGCAGTTCTGGACTAAAACTCTTGGTACAACCAGTTCTGGAGATATTTCAGTCTGAACATGGTCACTCAGTGATGCCAAAACAAACTTTTTTTTACAGATTGTTTGTGTATGCACAGTAGACTGCACTGTATATGATCTATTGGGCATATTACCTATCACAGATTTTTTCGAAACGAATCTGAGGGGGTCAGGTGGGGAGCATTTGATGATTCCAGCTGAAATGACCCAATGAGGGAGAAAATTAGCTTAAATGATTAATGAAAAGGGGATCTGAATACTTTCCATACTTACTGTACATAACATATATTTAAACATCTTTTTGTTCTTACTGTGCATTAATACATATGAAAGAAAAATTCTTAAAATTAAAAAATAACTCCACTATGTCTGAAACTGATCTCATGTCAGAGATCTCAAACGTTTCTCATCAAATCCTCCCAAAAGCAAATTACATGACGTGCAATCGACAGTCGACTTTATGACATGCATTGACTAATGTGTGTTTGTTTTTTGTCTTGAGGATAACCGTCAGAGACACCGAGAGTTCTCGGTTAGGTCATGAAATCACAAACACATCACGCGTCCATTAAGCTGTCGGCACGCGGTCTGCATCCGAAGGCCATTTCCTGCGCGGCGCGTTCGCGGCACACTCGACTCGACGCTTCACTCACAGGAAACCTGAGCTCATAGAGACGCTCGCGTCCGCACTCGCGCGCACAATGAGAGGATGCAGCTCCGCGGCGCGTGATGACGGACGCCTGGAAGCTCGTTTATGTTCCTCTCAGGCGTAAATCTGCACTAATCAACCTGAGACGTTTGAGATGTCAGATACTCGAGGGTGTAGGGCTGACTTTGGCATTACTTCAGACATCTTATTATTTAATCAACATTCTAGTAGTGTCTGATATTGGTGTCAGCGTCTCTATGAACCCTTGAGATTCATAGCAAGCGATGACCAACTGTGGAGAATATAGTTCTCTCCTTAAATATAAAGAGATCAAACAACAGATTAATGAGCTACTCCAAATTTCACAAAAATATTATGAATGTTATTATAATAGCTTATGCAGACATTTTACTGTAGGTAATACAACCATGGTCTGTACTGCCTTAATGGTTTGATGTTTTATAGCCTACTGGGGAAAAAAAAGTTAAATTAGATCTGAATAAAAAGATTTGTGAACCTGCGCCAAAGTCCTGATCTAATTCAAATAATTCACAAATTCGCAGTTATAAAGTCATGTTTTAAAACAAATGATTCACCAAACATGCTCTGAAATCCCGATCTGAATCAAATTAATCTCAAGAATCCTCATTGAAGTCCTGATCAAATGATTTAAAAACCTGCACTGTAGTCCCGATCTGAATCCAATGATTCATGAACCCACACAAAGTCCCGATCTAAATCAAATTATTTTCAAACCCAGACCAAAATCCTGATCTGATTTACCATACACACTCTGTCTGATTTGAATCAAATAATTTGGCATCAGCCCTCTGTATTCCTGATCTGAATCTTTTTTTTTTGTTTGTGAATCATCATTCCAGATCAGGACTTCGGAGTGTGGATTACAAATCATTCAGTTCACAAAAAGTTCTGAAGTTCTAAATCAAGTTATTTACAAATGATTTATTCATTTTGAGACACAACGGTTTAACTGAGGCTCCGTTCACCCATAACTATGTGCTTTTTAAAATCATCACAAGCGATGTCAAAGTGAATTGCTCTTTAGTGAATCTCTAGAAATGAATGATAGTCATGAGTCTGAATCAGTCAGAGAATCGACTTTGAATTTAATCTGTTCCTCTTTTCTCTTCAGTCATGTTTGCTCAACACTGTCAGCATTATATGTACATATTATACATATGCATATAATATATAAATATATTATATTATATATTATACATATACATACTAATAAATACATAGAAAGTTCACTAATATTGGCTCAGCTTGCTAGATTTATGATGAAATAAGCAAACCAATTTGATGTTTACAAAAAAAATATATTTCTGTTCCAAAGATAACATCCAACACAAGCCTATGAACTAGTGAAACAATTTGTTGATGAGCTGATGCTCAAAATAATATAAGTGGAAACTCTATCTTTCAAAGAGCATTTCAGATTCTGATTCAGTTGAAAGCATCCAGTCTCTCTATATTGTAATAAATATTTAATAAATTGTTTTATCTGATTATATTTGACATGCATGTATTTTAATATTAGCTTCAGTGTGCAGTGTCTTTGCAGCTGTTTTATTGTTAAAATGATACGATAGAACACAAATAACAAGGTAAACTGAAACTAAAATTAAAATGGTAACACTTTACAATAAGGTGTTAAACAATAATTTGTTAACATTAGTTAATGTATTAAATAAACATTAAACTATTTGTTCATCTTTGTTAATGTTAAGTAGTTAATATGTTATGTAATGTTAATATGGTTTTTCATTGTTTATTCATTTTAGCTCATGTGCATTACTTGTGATTTTAATACTGCATTGATAAATGCTGTGGAAGTGTTGTTCATTCTTAGCTTATTTACTAATGTTGTTAACTAATATTAATGTTAACGTAGAAATCATTGCTTGAAATCAAATTAAAGTTATCTGAAATAAAACATATTTAAAAAGTTATTTGACAAAGCAACATTTCTCATTCGTTTAGTTTAACTTGAAATAACCACACAGAAATATAATTAACACCATTATATAGAAAAATATGAAAATAACAAAAACTACACTGTAAAAAAATACATCTGTAAAATAACAAAAATGTGGAGCTTATTAAACACATTGTCCATTAATTTCTGTAAACTTTAAAACACTGAAGTGAAAAAGTGTAGTATAAAACACCTGTAAAAATGAATAAATACGGAAAAATTCCTTTAAATCATACAGTGAATTGTGTTCTATTTTCTACTATTGTACAACAACATCAAATTAAAATGAAAACCGAATGAAAACACACTATTATAGTATGTCAGTCCTCTCCTGCACATGATCTGGGGAATCAGTCATGTCCACCACTGAACTTTAACACCAGTGTTAGAGGTCCGATCACATCATGCTAGAGATAATCGACTTCGTGCAGCCCAATGCCATTTAGGGAATATTAAACTATTGCACTGCAACATTTGCCCTGAGTTTACACATAAAAGAGCTGACGTCAGTGTCCCGTAATGAAAAGGCCATGGCGCCCACCTGAAGCTGAATATTCCCTCACTTCTGCTGAATCAAAACAGCGGGATAAGCTTTCATGCAGGAACGGCACGCTGGCTGACCTCATGACGTGAAGAGCGAGAGCCTTTGTGTTCTCCAACCGGACGGAAATTTGATTAGTAACCCTGAGAACGTGACAAAGAGGTCACAATAGTCCTCATAATCAGAGACGACGGCTAAACGTGCATCAGAGAAAAGATTCTGACAAAGATTTACACATTCTTCTGTCGCTCACACATCAGAGGTGATTTTAAACTCTTATCTGCACATTTATGGGAAATACGGTAGCTACATTTGAGGTTTGCCGAATTTAACCTAATTTACAGTTAAATTCCATAAGTGTATTAATGGATGTAATGTTAATGTACCAAGCTATTAAAGTAACAAAATCTGTTTTGTAGCTTGGAAATACAGTGATAACCATCAAAAGCAGTGAAGTGCTGATGAGAAAATCACATGATGAACAAAAACACATCACAAGCAGCTTTTAAATATTAATATATGTGACCCTGGACCATAAAACCAGTCGCTGGGGTGTATTTGTAGCAATAGCCAAAAATACATTGTATGGGTCAAAATTATAGTTTTTCTTTTATGCCAAAAATCATTAGGATATTAAGTAAAGATTGTGTTCCATGAAGATATTTTGTCAATTTCTTACCGTAAAAATATATCAAAACTTAATTTCTGATTAGTAATATGCATTGCTAAAAACTTCATTTGAACAACTTTACAGGAGATTTTCTCAATATTTAGTTTGCTCCCTCAGATTCCAGATTTTCATATAGTTGTATCTCAGACAGATACTGTCCTCTCCTAACAAACCAGACATCAGTGGAGAGATGATTCAGATTTCAGATGATGTAGATATCTCAGTTTAAAAAAATTGACACTTATGACTGGTTTTGTGCTCCAGGGTCACACACAAACACTTAATGTACGCATGTAACATACAACCCTAATTAACACAACTGATCAGAAAAAAACTAAGAAGAAACAACATCTAAATTAAAATGTAACGCAGGAAATTCTAGGGAAGTCAATATTCGGTTAATCACTGTAAATAAGACATTCTTTTTCACTTCCAAAAACAGTATGCTACTGTAAAATTACATGTAATATCCAATACAGTTTTTCACTGCATAGCTGAGGGACGTAACGTTGAATAGTTAATAGGTTTTTACTGTAGCATTTTTACAGTCTTTTAAAATCAAGGTAATTTTTTACAGTGTGTCCTTGAAATGTTGCATATGTTCTTGGGCTTGATTTGTTCAAAATATCACATGAAATATGTGACGTTCAACCACATGTTCAAGTGCGTTTCTTGAAAAAATCTTAAATAGATCGCAGGCCATTAAATATCGCATGCATTTAAAAAATAAACAAATAAATAATAATAATAATTATATATCCCATAGTATTTTTGTATTGTTTTCCAGTATAAATATCTAAACATCCTTAATTTAAAATTAATTTACTGGATATGCTAAGTCTTGTTTAAGTTAAGTTGATTTTTCTGAGTCTGTTGGCATGTGGTCTTGCTTAAATCATAAACTCAGAGACAGTTTCTCAGAAAATCTTCTCATCATCATTTTATTGTATTTATTACAGTAATGAAGTTAATATTAGTAATAAAGGGTCATGGAGATCTGTCTGAAGTTGTTTAAGCTGTTGCTAATTCAGCTAACTTTATGAATTCTAGACATTTAGAACACATATTGACAAACTGTGTCCTTAACATTTCTTTATTTGATCCTTAAAACCTCTTAAAAGGTCCTAAACTGAATTATAATACCTGCAGAAAGCCTATAATTGAACAGACATCAGTCCTGTTAAATCGTTTTGATCTTGATTTTGTGGAAATATTACACAAAATCTGTGTTTTTCTATTTTCTTCCAGCCAAGAAATGGAATGAGCAATAGCAAGGGCACAGTATAACAATCATAAAACAGTTATCTGTCCTTTACATGTTGTACATGCATGTTTTTGGACTAGAAATATTCCACAAAATCTATTATGTTTTCCTCTTTTTTTATCCTGCAGCTTTCTCAGTTTCCTTGAACCTGATTATGATATAAATATTACACGAAATCTGTGACATTTTCCTCATTCATTCATGTTTTGAGTAACAGAGAGGTCACAGATTTGAGAGGATTTAGAGGAAACAACATGGCACCTTACAATACTTTAAACAGCTATCTGTACTTTAAAGGTCGCATATGCATGCATAGAAATATTACACACAATCTGACGAATGGGTCAAAGGTCAAGCGTTTGAATCCCAGGTATAGCATATACTCATAAAAGCACACACTGCATTGGTGATCAATGTGATTGAGCTGTTTTTTCAGCATGATTTTGTGGCTTTATTAAGGTGTTGGCGCTGCGTGAGCGATTGAGCGTTTAAAATCCGTGCTCGGATGGCTCCGTAATGCGATAAAGCCCCGGAATAAGAGGAAACAGCTCTGCAGACGCCAGTGTGTTGACATCTGTGACGAGGCTTTTGATGTCACCGCTTCGACGGCGTCCGTAATCGGAATGTGCTATTGAGGGAAAAAATAAAACAATGTACGGATCGTTTGCTTCCTTCGGAGCTCCAGCTTGAGTCCATTATTGATGTCATCTTGATCCAATTTGATGAATTTCAGAGGGTTCGCCCAAAGAAAGGGCCCATCCGGAGCAAAGCGGGGTCATTTTTCTCAGTGTTTCACCCCAGTTTCTGCACTCGAGTTAACAAAGCTGCCTGATGCATGTGTTTTTTAACGAACTGTTGCTAATGCAGCTCATTTTCTGCTCTCTAGGTGACATGTTGTGTTTATGTTTCATCTTAAAGAAGGTCTTCTAAACGTTTTGAACTGATCTTCAGAAAGCCTGCATTAAAACCCTGATTACACGTACAACAGTATGTTGCAAGTGTTTTTGATCTTGATTTGGTAGAAATATTGCGTAAAATATGTTACTTTCATCTTCATTTTGAATTTTTTTTTCTGTGATCGAGGCATGCTTTAAACAAAATTGCAATTTTCTGTCTTTTAATTGTTGCATATGTATGTTTCTGGATTGATTTGGTTCTTCATCCGTTTCTTTGCGTAGCAAGGTCACAGTTATATTTCTTTTAGATTTTGCATGTGTTTTTGGGCTAATTGACTTGCAGGAATATTGACGAAAAGAATAGTTAAGAAGAATATTACAGAATTATAATATAATAAATCATGGCATTCTTTACACAAACATGCTTTGAACAGTTTTCTGTTGGCATGTTTTTAGACTTGTTTTTTGTTTTGTTTTGTTTTTAGAAACACGCAAAGTTTCTCTTTATAAATATTCATCAGTTTTTTTGGCATAGTTTTCTTTCAATATTACATGTGTTTTTAGGCTTGATTTGGCAGGAATGTTAACAATTATTACAAGATTTGCCTATTAAAAAAAAATCTGACATAAGCATGATCTGGAGCAAACCAGGGTATTTTCTTTATTGAGCTTCACCTAGATGCTCCCTTTTACAAACTATTACCAATACAGCTCAGTGCGGTCAGCAAGCATATTAAGGTTTTGTGTTTCATTTAGACACCAGTATTTTAAATATTGCATGTGTATTTGGACTTGATTCTGCAGAAATATTACTCAAAATCTGTGACGTTCATCCACCCGTTTTTTTCGGCAGATCGAGGCACAAACTTGCTTTAAACGCTTAAACTGTATTTTAAATTTTGCACTGTACAAAAATCGGTCCCACTTTATATTAAGTGTCCCTAATACCTGTAAACTTCTATAGTAACTAGATGTGTATGTAGTGTGTAACCACAGTGTAACACACATGTAACAACCCTCAGAATGGTGTGTGTAAGTACAAATGTGTAACAGGACATTGGTAACAACACTTTTTGGTAATGAAAGTACAAATGTGTAACAGGACTAACAGCACTTTTTGGTAAATAATTTGTTACACTTTATATTAAATAGACAATTGCTCTGGATTAGCATGTAATTACTCTGATGTCACACAGCAGCGGGCAGTAAATTAGCTTTACACATAAATTGTGGCTGGTGTCCAAAATGTTACACTTCATATTAATTGGGCAGTTCCTGAGGAGTTACCATGTAAATACACTGGTATTACAGAGGTGCACCTACTTTGCATGTCCCTAAACATACCCAACTACACCCCCTGATCACCCCCTGTTCCAGTTACTCTTATACATACTGCTGTTACACAACATGACTAGTTAGTGAAGTCCTGTTACACACTTGTACTTACATCATTCTGAGGGGTATTACATGAGTGTAGGTAAATATTACAGCTGTAGGTACTATGTAGCAATGTGTACTTACACTGTGGTTACACACTACATACACATCTAGTTACTATGGAAGTACACAGGTATTAGGGACACTTAGAGATTTCATGTAATTTTACAGTAAAATGTAAATAGAACATTTGAATGTATTTTTCTTAAGTAATCATGTTTTTTAATCGTTCTTGTTATCAGTTAGATACGGCCGTAAATATGTTTACAGTTTTCCACTATTTTTAACTAAATTATTCTGGCGACACAACTTTCCAAACCTTTATTTTACACTTATTTTACACCTATTAGTTGCTTATTAGCATGAATATTACTAGAATATTTGCCATTTATTAATGCTAAGCACATAATCCTACTCAATACCTAAACTTCCGCAACTATTAATAAGCAGTAAATTTAGTTTATTGAGGGAAAAAAATGGTAGTTAATAGTTAACTAGCATTACCCTTTCTAAAGTGTTACCCGCATTTTTTTTTCTCTGCATGTTTTTAGACTTGAGTTTGGTCTGTGGTGTTTTCATCCTGCAGTTTTCTTGTGTTTTTGGGCTTGTTTTGGCAGGATTATTACACAGAATCTGAGAATTGACCCGGGTTTTTGAACTAACGCTCTGCAGTTAACAAAGCTGTATTTTGGTGCAAATGCTAGGTGTATCTTTTTTAAGTCGACCTTCATGCAGCTTCTCTCAAACGAACGGCGAGTCCTCCAAATTTCATGGAAGACTAAACAGAAACAGGTTGTTCTCGCTGTAAATGGGCTGCTGATAAATCTAAAGCTAATGCGTCTCGTGAGATCCCGGCCCGTGCAGAAAGGCCTGATTCATCACGACTCCTGTGGATGGGTTGGGTTGCATAATAAACTGCTTACCAATTTGTTTTCTAAATTAAAATGCGTTTACCTCCACCCTCGCTCGCCCCAGGACCCCATCCTAATTCTTTAAGCCTAATTGAGTTTTTTGGCTTGCTTTGATCCTCCCGCGGCGCTGAGGTAATGCTGCGATCATCGCTCGATCGCCGCTGGCCGTTTAAAGCGTCAGGCTTCATCGAGTCTGGCAGGCCTGAGCTCTGCGCTGCTTTATATGCAGTTACTGAGGTCAAGGGTCAAAGTGCAGCGTGGTTACGGATGCAACGGGATATTTTTGCTATTTGAAGAGAACATCAGAGAGAACAAGAGTTACGCTCTTTTGTTCTCTGGTAGTTTGCCATAAACGCTCTGATATTCGCCTGATAAGACCATTGTTCTCCATTGTGCCTCTACATACACGTAGATGAGAAATGGTTTAGATTTAATGCTCAATAAATGTACGCTGTAAAAAATTAAAAATGCACTGGAAATCTCTGCCAGGAGGTTATTCATTCATTCTGCAGACATTTTCATTACCAGTAAAATATGCAGTGCAGATTCAAAATACAGGTAAAACACCTGTAAAGCACACACATACAAAAGAATCCTTCATATTAATACAGTATTGTACCCTATTTTTACAGATGTTCATTAATACAATAGGCACAACTGTTTATTTTACTTTATTTATAGCAAATGTATTTTTTCAGCATCTGTTTTTATTTAATTAATGAATTATTAATTCATTGGCAGATTTTCAAAAGAATGCAAAAATTAATGTTCTGATGAGCATATAAAGACTTCTGCATATTTGTTTCTAAAATAATATATATATATATATATATATATGTACTTTTTTGAAAAACCTACTCCAATAATCTCTGATACTTTCCTAATGTCTTTGGTCATTTCTGATTTTAATAGCACATGAATAGCAAAACTTTTTCAAAATAATATTTTCAGTATTTTTTCCTATATACATTCCTCACTTTATGAAGTTTACAGATGACTACTGCCATCTCAAAAATAGTTTTGAGATATTTTTTGTTGTCTTTTCCATTTCTTTTGTTTAGTTAATTGTTTTGCATGCTAGGAAGGTTGCAGAAAAAGCAGATCTGACTTATTTGGCAATTATTATAGTAGCAGCTAAGTTTTACAGTCAGGTACAGTTAGGTTAAGTTTTAGGATGAATTAGTGACTTCTTGCTGCTCTGCTGGGGTTTAATGTTAAGCAGGGAAGCGTTGACAGGACGTGATTCAGCCAGAGGCTCAGAATCAAGCATCAAGAGCAGCACAAACCAGGAAACAAGTGTTTTTACAAGCTTTTCCGCATTTCAGATACAATAGCTGTCATCAGCCGGCACTTTCAATAAGAGTTTCATCTGGACCAGAGCCAGCTCTTTGACAGGAAGCACATTACGACAGGCATTTAGAGCTCAAAATAGAGTCCTGCTAATTTAAGACGAAAAAAGAAAGAAAAGAATTTTATTGTTTCTAATGTTAAAGAGTTACAGCATGCTAAACTTTTTTTCTCATTCTTGTGTAATTATTATGTTAGTTTAATTGTTCTTTTTTTTGTTTATTTGTCATATTTCTTCATTTTGCATAGTTTTTTTCTTAAATTAGCATATTCTATATTTTATACTTAATGCTAATGGACTATTTAAATGAACCAAAACAGGCAAATAGAAAGAAAGAAATGATAACAAGGACCTGAATTTATCATTCTTAAGTTATTTATTTGAATATTGTAAATAATAACGAATAAATTGATAAATTATTATATAAATTGCGGGTTCGAGTCCCAGGTCCAGCAGGGATTGTAGGTGGAGGGAGTGAATAACCAGCACTCTTCAATACCACGACTGAAGGCACCGCTACTGGGTTAAAAAATAACTTTAACAGTTAACTAACACCATATAACAAGTAAAACATGATAAGCTAATAAAAAAGAAAATGTTTTCTGAACAATTTAAATAGATACAGTAACGTTTTGCAAATATATACTGTATATATACATCATCCCAGCTAACAGGGATTGTTCTCAGAATGTTCGGATAACGTTGTCTCAAAGTTAATGTTTTTCCAGTTATGCTAATAGAACACCTGTTCGAAGTTATCTTCTTCTTTAACAACATTCTCAAAACATTAGCACAAAAACATTACTGCATTTTTCATTGAATGCTTTTTTCTGAAACATTTCAGGTTTGGTCATTTTTTAAAATGTTACGCTCAGAGAACATTCAAACGTAGCATTCTCATAATGTTTGCAAAATGGAATGTTGCTTAATCAAGAGCAACATGTTTATAAAAAACTGGTTTTAATATGTTACTGGTAAATATCTTAGCACAGATGTTTGTCAGCTGGAATGTAGTTTCCCAATATGAGATTGTTTTATAAACGTGTGACTGTCAGCAATAATTGCAGTTTAACACCAGCAGTAAATGTGATGAATCGCTGGGTTTATGCACTAATTAGTGAAGCGACTAACATGTGGTCAGTGTGAGCGACTGTACGCGCGTGTTTTCATAACAGGCTTTAGCAGATTATGCGGCAGTGTGAAGCTCAGTGTGTGTTCTGTTCTTCTCAGCAGCTGCGTCTCACGGCCACCCAGGTGTTCCAGTAGGCCCTCATTCCCTCTCGGGACCCGGCGGCTCCCAGCAGCAGGTGCTAAAAGCCAGAGGAAGGAATTCATTCTTAAGAGGGGCTCTCGGTCAGCGAGTGTGAGCTGATGTGACTTTAACCAGAGCCAGTTCTTCTGCGACCATCCTGAGAGAGCTGTCAGAGCTCAAACAAGCATTTTAATTGATTGTCTAAAGGACAAATTAATAAGTAAATGTAAACATAAGGATTCAGTCCCACTTTATAATAAGTGGCCCTAATACCTGTGTACTTAAATAGTAACTAGATGTGTATGTGGTGTGTAACCACAGTGTAAGTGCATAGTATCTACAGCCCTGTTTGTGTAACTACACACATGTAACAACCCTCAGAATAGTATCTGTAAGTACAAATGTGTAACAGGACATTGGTAACAACACTTTTTTAACTTATATAAGTACTCTTATAACAATTATATACTACATTTTGTAACAACGTGTATACATTAGAATAATTACATGGTAAATCCTATTAATTTAGTAAAGTCTATTAATTTGTGTAAATGTATAAGTCTAACACTTTTTTTTAACCAACATTTGTAGTTTGTTACCAAAAGTACTATTAATCCTGTTAGTCACACATTTTTATTCATACTTCCATTACCAAATCGTATTGTTACCAATGTCCTGTTACACATTTGTACTTTTTTGTTGCCAACACATTTGTTAAAATATGAACATATATAGAAGGAGCTTAGTGTCATTCACACAAACACTAAACACCATCATGGTGAGACTCACTAAACTGAATTATTCAATTAACATTAATTTAACAACATTACATGTAACATACAATCTTAATAAACATAACTGATCAGAAAAAATGTATGTTTTGTGGCCATTCAGAATTCAAAAATCCAGTGACTGTCACTAAAGATTAATACTATCATGTTGGAAATTTGTCAACAAATACAAAAGTAAAGTAAAAGTGTATTCGCTGATGCAGCTATGCTATTTTAACTTCCTTTTGCTGATTTGAGCTGTTTTTTTTTTCAAATTTCTTTTTTGTTGTTTTACACACAATTCGAACCAGTGCTTTTCACTGTTTAAGTGCAAAGATGTATCACGTGAGCTACCGAATAAACTTTCGAGCTAGAAAACTCAAAAATATGAAGCTGTATATGTAATGACAATGTTCAAAAATGTCTTTTTTTTTTTCAATCGTGCAGGATGTTAAAATTGTTTTAAGGTCAGAACATAACATTCTGCAACTAATTGTGTGAAAATTTACCATTATTAATCAAAAATGTACCTGTAAATCTTTTGTGCAAAAAAGAACAAAAGTTGTGGACGTTTTACTGCTTCTAGTGTTCATTTTAACTTAAAACTGCAGCAATTCATATGTATAGGAACGTATTTTTAAATTCCCCTTCAAAGTCTCTTAGGACGTTATGAACAGTTTTGCTGACGCAGTGGGGAAACACCATTCTCCTTAGAATACTGAAGCCTGATTGGCTTAAAGCAATTGCTTTGCAATGACCAATCTGAGGGGCCCCTTATAACACCGTGCTTGGCGCCATTTTCCTCAGAATCTTTCTCCTTCAGCTCAATTATTTAGAAACCTCTCCTTTGTCGTTGAATCATCACCAAAGTGGAAATATCCATCCTTTTCAGCGTTCCGGCAAAGTTGCAACATGTCCTTTAAAATGTGTTTGTCGTGCTCGGGACCTCTAGAGCTCCCTGGCGATCATGATAAGTGCGTCTTCTGTCTGGATCTCGCAGAAAATCCTCCTCGAATGGTTCCTCCCTCCCAGTCGACGCCGTGGTGCCAGCCAGCAAAGGTCCGCCCCATTTTTCCGAAGTCCATGATAACTTATTATTCGGCTCTTGCCAACATCTGCCCTCCGTTCCAAAACATGGGGGTTTTCAACCAGGTCTGCTGACATGCAAATACAGACACCCTTTCACTTAGTTCTAATTGGCTCTAGCAACTAGGTCAAAGGTTATCCCGCCTCAGCGGGGTCTTTCCACAAACTGCATTGTCTCTGCTTTTAGCCAAAAGACCTCGCAGTAGGCATGGCGTGACTGTATACATTCCCTACTGCGTCAGCAAAGCTTTACGCAACATCGAGAGACACTTTGAAAGGGAACATCCCAGGTTACTGAACGTAACCTTGGTTCCCTGAGAAGGGAACAAGACATTGCGTTCATGCTGTGCAAACTTTGCTCAGGTGTTATTGTATTCAGTCAAAAGGTTCTGAGGAAAATGGCACCAAGCACGGGGTTATAAGGGGCCCCACACCCCTCAGATTTCATGCGCTTGAATACCATTGGCCAATGCAATGCCAATCAGGCTTCAGTATTCTAAGGAGAAAGGTGTTTCCCCACTTCATCAGCAAAGCTGTACGCAACGTCTCGTTCCCTTCTCAGGAAACCAAGGTCACATTCAGTAACCGTGGACATTTGCAGGCACGTATTTCCAATGAGCCTAGGTTGCCTGTTACACCTTTGTACTTTAATTGCCAAGACATGCTTTTACCAGTGTCCTATTACACATTTGTACTTTAAACAATTGCTCATGCATATATACTGTTAATAAACAATCCCAAGTCACTGTCCAGGACCCCTGCCACCGAACAAGGTTTCCAGGCCCTCAAAAAACGCGTTTACCACGGTTCCACTCCTTGTGCATCCAAATCCTCAGCTCCCCTTTATCATCAAGGTGAATTCTTCCACTACTGGTGTTGGAGCCATCTTATCACAGCAGCAGGGGAAACCGCCACAACTTCCTCCATGCACCTACTTCTCACAGAAGCTCAGTCCTGTGGAGATAAACTGTGACTGGAATTGTTGGCCATCAAGCTGGCTCTGGAAGAATGGTGCATTGGCTGTTTTTGTTATTGTTCACCTTTTTCTAGTTCTTACTGACCACAAAAACCTTCAGTATTTATGAGAAGCCAAGAGGCTGAACCCATGACAGGCCCGCTGGGCTTTATTCTTTACAAGATTTCGTTTCACCATTTCCCATTGCCCTGGGCACAAGAATGTGCGAGCCGATGCCCTCTCCCAGCTGTACAACAAGGAAGAGGATGAATCCATCCTTCCAATCAGTCTCTTTGTCAGTCCCATCCAGCCACCTTCGAGCTAGCCCTGAGGCTCCGCCAGACTGTTCCCCTAACTCCGTTTCGTACCCAGGACAGAAAGGACCCAACTCATTCACTCCTCTCACACCTCACTGGGCACTGGGCGTCCTGGGGCCAACAAAACTCTCTCACTCCTACGATATCGGTTTTGGTGGCCCAGAATGAACCAGGATGTGTTAAGGTACGTGAGACAGTGTCGGAAATGCACTGTATCCAAGAGCCCACGACATCTCCCGGCAGGCAAACTCCTTCCGCTTCTTGTCCCCAACTGCTCCTGGTCACACCTAGGAGTAGATTTCATTACTGACTTGTCTTGCTCAGACGGAAACAAGTGACAAGCAGGTCGCCTCTCTTCCTTGCATCATATCCGAGTCTTTATATGGATCTGTCACCGTCTGATTGGACCTTCGGATGACGTGATGATGATGACTGAGAGGCAGACAGTTCAATCCCAGGACCTATGAGATGACAATCAAGAAAGAACCCCTCCCAAGACAATACGGGACGTAACAGAAGGCATTCTTCAGACTCCTAGGTGTAACCGTAAGCCTCACCTCCGGCTACCATCCTCAAGCTAATGGACAAACAGAGCGCAAGATCCAAGAGGTGGGGTGGTTCCTCAGTACCTTCTGCCACAGTCACCAAGACTCCTGGAACCAATTCCTGGAATTCCCTTTGTCAGGCATCCACAGGATTAACACCATTTCAATGCGTACTGCGTAGACCCGACTCTCCTCGAAGAATATCCAGAGGTAGAGGGGTCCCTCCTCAGGAAGGGGCTCTGGAGGGGGCCCTGGAGGAGGGGGTAATGTCATAGACACGCCAGGCTCTACACCCCTCCAATCACAACATTCACTTTCCCCTGAGTATTAATCATGCATAACTGACACGCATCAGCAACCTCATCACGCACCCCATAAAACCACGCAACACACTCCAGTCATTGTCCAAGCTCGTTTTTACACGAAGTGGACTCACTCTTGCTATACTCACCTGTGCATAGCTTTCCACTAAACTTACCTTGTTATTCTCTCCCAGTGCTCCATAGTCTCTGTGTCTTTCCCAGGTTCCTGGATTCCCTCCGTGTCTCTCCTTCGTCTCTTGAACAGCAATATACATGGTACAATGATGAGTTGAGGGTTTATAATCTGATATAAATATGATATACAGCATATGCATATGATAAACAGCATCTAAAATAATAAGAAGATAAGAAGGTGCAAACTGATACACTCTGTTACCATAATCAAGTACAGATAAAATAAAACTTGTTCCTAAAATAAAACCCAAGCTTCATTTTCAGTTTTTTCTTCAGTTGAGTAATATCACAGCCAAAAGATAGGACAACATCAACAATGATGCCACGATATCTGTACTCTTTTACTAATTCAATCAGGGTACCTTGTAGTGTCGCTTTTTTTACCTGGAAACAACATATACTTGGCATTTCTAACATGTTTTGAATTGTAAAGCAGCGATTGAATGACATCAAAGATTGATGATTGAAAGATTGAAGATTATACAGGCCTTGCTGCCCAGAAGAAACACTACAATACATGACATTGTCATCTGCATAAAACCTAAAGCTAATCTTTGCAGGGACACAGGCCCACCAGGAATGAACTTGGTGACCCCTGATCTAAATGATTCCATAAAAAAAACCTTTGAGTCACCTTTATTTATTTTTTTTTTTTTATATTTATTTATTTGTAAGTGTAGTATACACAAAACGTCTAGGTTACGAACGTTACATATGGGATCTCGCTTGAGAGACCAATCGTGTTTGAATCCTTTGGAAAAGGCCAATAAATATTGGCGTGCAATAATTACAGCCAGGTGCACCTTATCACAGCGTGAGTATAAGAGGGCACGGCTGGATTGCACATGCAGGTTTTCGCTGAGGAGCCAAGTTGGCGTCAGTGTGACCCAGGGTCGTGGCAGAAAGATGTAACGTCTCCGTTCCCTCCTTCAGGGAACGTGGGTTAAGTTTGTAACCTAGACGTTACCCTTTCAGTCGAATCGCTTCGACGTTACATATGGGAACACCCATGTAAGAGGCCACGACCCTGAGCCGCGTTACGCGGAGACACCGATGCCGGTAGGCTGTATTGCAGCGTGTCGACAGGAGAGTCTGCACGTAACCATCCCAATGCCCTGGGGGCCACACTTGGGACCCCGTCGGGATGCCAGCTTCAGTTTAAGATATTTTAAATTTAAAGCTGTACCATGGGTTGGGGGGGAAGGGACATGAAAAGGTATTTTACATGGAAAATTTTAGGGAATGCCCTATATTGATAAGATATGGATATAAGTGAAGGAAAACACAGCCTTCTGGCTGACTGTGGAACAAAAATATTAGCCACAACCACTGGTGAAGGAAGTCCAGTGGATCACAGTCGGACTGACTCCGCTCCGAGTCCGACTGCGGGGCAGGAGGAAGAGAGTTCGCCTTGGCATCGGGGAACCGTTGAGATGCACAGCAGCAAGCCAACACCAGCCAGACTTCCCGCTACCTACTTGTCTGGTTTAAGACACGGGAAGACACTGCCTCTTCGCGGAGGTCGTAGAACCTGGCGAAGGTGTTAGGTGTCGCCCAGCCTGCAGCTCTACAGATATCTGCTAATGAGGCACCATGCACCAGAGGTGGAGGCAATACTCCTTGTGGAGTGTTTGGAGACAGCATCCCCTTTCTGCTGACCTCCAAAGCAGACAAAGAGCTGCTGAGAGTGTCTGAAGCTCCGAGTGCGGGCAAAGTAGAGGCGCATACAGGACACAGCAACTGCATTGCTGGGTCTGCCTCCTCCAGAAGCGGAGCTTGCAGGTTCACTACCTGACTTCGGAAAGGTGTGGTAGAAACCTTGGGCATGAAGCCGGGCTGAGGTCTCAGTGTTACCTAAGAGTCAGCCGGGCCGAATTCAAGGCACTCTTCGTCGACGGAGAATGCATGAAGATCCCCGACCCTCTTGATCGAGGCCAAAGCCATCAGGAGTTCTGTTTTTAATGACAGGTATTTCAACTCAACTGGGAGGTCTAAAGGGAGGCCCCGGGGAAGGCGAAGAAGCATATCTTGGCCTCGCCGAGGTGGCTCCAGCTCAGTTGGACTACCTGGGGGAGGAGTCGTCGTTCTCTCATGAACCGATCGCGAAACCAGTGTTAAAGCGGTTTCATATGGAGGAGCCCCCTGGCGTCACTGCTGCTGATGCTGCCATATGTCCCAGGAGCCTCTGAAAAGAATTGAGAGGAACCGCCATCTTGCGTCTGAACGGGCTCAGACATGTCAGCATGGCCTGCGCGCTCTCCCCCGTGAGGCGGGCAGTCACGATCGAATTCAGCTGAGGCACCGAAGTGTCCATCTGCCATCGGACAGACAGATTCCTCCGTGAGTATGGTAAGGACCAGGAGAGACAGGAACAGGCCAGACAGGAGAACGCAGTACCGGTACGCTCGAGCCTCGAGCCCAGACCGCCGAAGGAGCCTGAGGCAAGGCAGAAACAAAGCGTGACAACCTGTAGTCTGAAGGACAGCATGAGCACTCTGAACAGCAGCCTGAGAAGGGACTGGTCCAGGGCTCAGGAAGGGGCTTTATCCACCATTCTATTCGGGCACGATGAGGTGAGGGCTGTAAAGCCCCGACCTCAACTCAGCTGGAGAAACAGGCTTCATTGCTACCTTTGCCAGTACATGAGAAACATGAGAAAACAGAATGCCTCTGTACCTGTACCGACCGTATCAACCACTGCACCAGGGGTATCAAGGGCGCGGTGACAGCCTTGTCCACAGTGGGGCAGCTTGGTGGGGAACCAGGGAGGGGACTGGCCCCAGAAGGATGAACGTCCTTGGGGCGAGTCTGACTGCTCTGGGCAGCATTTCCCCTTCTTCACTGGTTCCCGCGCTGGCGATCCAGGGCTCCGGGTCCGCATCTGAGGAGAAAACAGTGGTTAGATGGAGACCTCGGGGCACTGGGCTGGGCCCTGAGGAACGGGCGGTGTCCCTCACCCGCGGCCAGCTCGACGTCGTGCCAGCCTAACATCGGGAGCTTTGGCCAGGGACGGAGCAGAATATCTAGGTGCTGCGGGAGGACACCCTCGGTGACGAGCAGACTGAGGCGGAGCGCTAGGGGGCTTGACATACCCCCCGCACCGTAGGAGATGTCCTACTGCCTCTGTCTGCTGCTGGGCTGTCGAGGACTCCTGGGCAAAGCCCTCGACAGTGCCCAGCGAAGAGGCCAAGCTGCGAGACAGGCGCGTCAAGAAAGCAGGCCTCTGGCGGCTCGGAGGAGCATAGCCGAGAGCTCAGCGTCCGACTGGGATGGAGCAGCGACCACGGACGGCCCCTGTCCCGCACCGGCGAGCGCTTCGCCGCCCGACTCTCCCTCTGATGCAGTGGAACACATCTCAACCTCCTGGGATGTTCCAAAGGAGACGCTCAGCACGGTGGCGTTCGGGGAAGCGCACTGCTCTGGAAGCACCACCACTGGACTACAGGGTGCGGCAGAAATTCACAGTGCTTTTACACCCAAAGGAACATTCTGCACAGTCAGGGGAGCCGTCTCGCGAACGAGAGAACAGAAGCGCACGGTCGCATAGACGTCCCGGAGAATGGCTATGAAACCGTGAGCAAATTGCTCTTTTTTGACGCACGGTTGCCCAGGGGAGACCACTCGAGGCACCGCGTGCACTCAGTAGTCGAGGTTTCTCGTTGGCGAGCAAAAGACTGGCGCTCTTTGAGCCTTTAAAAAGGCTGCCAGTCTCGCGGGTTCATTTACAGCTGCCCAGTTGAAGATGCTGCAACAACGAGAGAGCTTCAACTCGGACAGGAACTCTGTTTGTAGATTCTCTTCCAGCAGACTCAATGTCATTCAGATGAGGCTCAGAAAGCAAAAAGCTGCATGTGCAATCCAGCCATGCAATATTCATTGGCCTTTTCCAAAGGATTCTAAGACGATTGGTCTCTCAAGCGAGTTCCCATATGTAACGTAAAGAGTAACCGCATGCTGATCATGGTAGATGTAAAAAATACTGCAATAATAACTCTCTGTTACTTCTTTGCATGCATTTCCACCAAAAGCATGGTTTGTTTGAGTGGCTTTCTAATTTTCTACCCAAACCAAAGGGTTTTCTTTTGTCTCTCCTGGTGGATGTTGTGGACTGTTTCACACTCTGTCACCTCTGAGAATAGCTGCTTATCGGCCACTGATCTGCTGCAGTGCCGGTGGGGGAAGCCCGAGATGCCCAGCTCCAGACAAATCTGCCATCTGGAAGTCTGTCACGAATACCAGCATGTGTGGACGGAGTTCAGGCACTGAACCCAGCAGTTCACAGCCGCCTGGAGCCCTTATCGCCAGCATCATCCTCCCCCTCAGACACCAAGCTCTACAGGAGAGGGCCATGCTATTGTTCCTTCACTGGGCTTTCCTTGATTCATCCTTGAGCTGCGTGCTGCGCTCTGATGATGATGAAGATGATGATGAATGCAGGGGAATTTTCCCAGTTCAGAGAAAGGTTGAAGGTGCTTGTCTCGCTGTCTTCATAGGGAGCTCCCTTCACAGGCAGCATACTAACTCGAACAGACAGAAACTCACAGTCTGGATAGCTTAATTCAAAACTGACATTGTGAACAGAAATTCACAGCACACACAAAATGTAAATAATCATTTATAACTGAATTGGATGAAAGTAGTTTTGTTAGTACTGCATGCTCAGTGTTGAATTAAATATGAAATCAATATACATTTTTTTTTGCCAGAGTTACTAACAAAATGATAAATTAATGAATTAAATTAAAAACAAAAATCATTTTTAATTATAACAGAAATATATATTTAAAAAAAAAAAAAACTTAAACATACTTTATTTCAGTTGCCTCATTGTCCGAAATTTTTATTACTATTATTTGTATATATTTATTTTTAATTTAACTTTAAGTACTAAACTATCTTTAAGAAATAAACTATATAGTTGTAGATTTTGATAGCTTCTGTTGACGCATTTCTTTGGAAAAAGTCGTCTGCTAAAAGCACTAAAAAGAATAAAACTAAATAAAATGTAAATAATAAATAAAAATGTATAAAAACCGTGTAGACCTTTTTTAAAAAAAAATTAAATCTGAATAATAAAAACCTTATGGACATGCTTAAAAATAAACTAAACAAAATGCTGAAACCTAAAACACAAGTAAAAACAGTTAATACAACATCTATATCTAAATATGAACAAAGGCAAAAATGTATATATTATATATATATATATTAATTGCTGATAATCATCTAGTTTTTCCTCTGCAGTTATCTTAAAATAATAATAATTATTATTTTTTTATTTTTTTATTAAGTATCTTCGTATCTTATCTTAGTCTTTTGGAGCAAGCTTTCAAGAAAAAAAATCTCTGAATACCTTAGCAACTGCATAGCAACTGTAAAGCCTGTATTTGTGTTGCTGATCTGCTGTCTGAAGGCCTGAGCCTGGTGTCAGTGTGTTAATCTGCAGACTCTCTCGGATAGTGTGGATCATTTCTCCTGCAGCTCTGGGCCGGTCTGAACAGGCCCGTACAGAGCAGAGAGACATTCCTCTGGTTATCTGCTCTCAGCAGGAGCTTTATCTGCTCTCACCTCCTCTCTTTCTGTCTCTCTGTCTGAGTCTATGAGCTTCCAATGTGTGATTATTGGTGCTTACAAACACAGTCATCAATATGATTGCTTCCATTTGCTGTTTAACTATAGAAAGTGATCAAACCAACATGAAATATTAAAGTACTAAAATGTGTCATTTAGAGTCGAATTACCAGTGATTTTTAAATTTAGTTGGATTGAATTGAGATATCAAACAGGAAGCCAACATGCAATTGGAATTTCAATTTACAAGTTTAAAGGGACAATCTTGAGTGATGACAAAACCTTGAATGAAGGTTTAATGAAGTTTAAAACATTTTGATGGTTAAGCCTTGCACACACTCAGATAAACATGAAGTATCTTCAAACTTTTTTCTAAGTTTACATATTCTATAATGATCAGTTTAATTAAGTATACTTTATATAGAGAGATACAATTAAGGGGTTTGCATCCTACCTACCAAGGACAGATGTTTTTTTGTTGTTGTCTGTTTGATTTTGGGAAATTGTTTGTCATCTCAGACTCAAATCTCCTATGGTGTTCCTCAGGGCTCTATTCTGGGTTCTTATCATTTTCCCTTATAACTCAATTATGTATTTTCCTGCTAAAAAAAACTATAACTGTTCTATGTCGAATCTGTTTTCATGTCTTCAGTATTAAATGTTGGATGGACTTTTTTGCAGCTAAATGATGACAGTTTCAGACTGAAAGTAGATCCAGAAGCTGATAATTATGTTGTAAATCTGAATGTTAGGTTGATTCATATATCGAGAGCTGTTTGGACAAAACCCCTCCAGGATATATTTTGTGTTTTACTTCTTTGAAACAAAACTTGATGTGTTACAGTAATGTTTACTGGATTCTCAGTGAGTAACTATCAGAAGTGAGTGATCTCTCCATGTGACGCTCGTGATCTTATCAGTCTGAGGAGAGTCTGAGCGAGAGATTCTGATGTCTGACAGTCAGATGGACCACAAACAACATCCTGAACATCCTACATTCATTCATTAGATTGTTTATTTATAAAATGTGTAATAAAATATGTTTATGAAATAAGTACATATATTCATTTATTTAGCAAAATTATGTAAAATAATAGATTGCATGAATTCATGCATTCATTCAATGGGTTGTGTTTGTGTATTTTTATTTATTTATTTTTTTCAGTGCAAACATTTTTACACTTAAAAAAAGGTTCAAAAAGGTTCACTGTGGTGGTACCCTTCAAAAGATATATTATTATGAACATAATGAACCCTTTGCTCCACCCCCTGATTCTGATTGGACACACATACAGTATGAATAGTCCCTTCCAAAAGCCATGTTCAGAATATCATACTATTGCTCTACAAAAATACTAGACCAGTATAGTTTTCTTATTGAAATATTCGCTGCATATCAATAGATCTGTGTTTCTTTCTTCATCATTATTGACTGCATTGCATTATTTGTTTTGATCATTTCAGTATCATCTTACTAAGAGATGTTATTAGAGACATGATGACTGATAGATTGATATATACTGCAAGCATCAGAATTTCATATCAATATAAGAATCTGAGTATGAGTTTTTTACTTCTGAGAATAAGGAACTGCTTTATTTATTCATTCATTTATTGATTGCTTGATTTATTGAGTTATTGATTTACAATGTGCTTAATTTCCATAATAATGTCAATGCAAACAAATAATTTCTTTCAGACATAAATAATAAAGAACAACAATGTAAACAAAAATTTCTTATCAATACGATGTCAATTTTTTTTTACAATAAGCAGCTTTTTATTTTTTTTATGTATTGTAAATGTGCTTAATTTTATAGAATCTAGAAATAGAAAAATCTAGAAATATGCCTATTTTTCTTATTTATTTTTGTGTTGAAAACATCCCTAATTTCCCTAATAATGTCACAGAACAAATTGGTAATAAAGTGTAATTTCAGACAGGAGTGTGTTCGTTTTGTGTAGTTCTGGTGTGTGTGTATCAGCGGTGGTGTGTGTTCTCTGTCGCTGACCCTCATCGGTGTCGGGGCCGATCTGCGGAGCTGTTTTTCACACCTGCAGGGCTCCTCACAGGTGCGTCCCGCTCACCTGTCACTCACCTGCTGTCTTTGATTCCAGCGAGAGCTTCCTGCAGCTTAACATTCCTCCGTCAGCAGTTCGCTCGAGGCCAGAGACACTGACTCTCTGGAGATTAGCTGTGCTTTCTCTAATGTTCTGCTGAGTGCTGCTTCACTTCTGTTTCTCTGGAGCTGGGATCTCAACTGCTTGTGCTCTGGACATCACTGATTGCTCTTGTTTTTTTGGCAACAAGAAGCCACCTAAAAGTCATTTATTTTATTTTATTTTTATATTATTAATTTATTCTAGAAAATGTGCTTTATTTTGTTAATGGAATCTAGTTTTCTCTGTTTAAAATAATAAAATTAATTGTATTTTTTTATTTAGTGTGTTTGTTTGTTAGTAAATGTGCTTATTTTTCATCATTCTGATCATATTTTGATGTGAAATGTTCAGATCTTGTCTGTGATTCTTGCTGAAGCGACAGAGAGCGTCTGGTTGAGTTTCTGGAGTGAATCTGGAAGGTCTTTGTTCTCAGACAGAACAGATCTTCACATCAGCAGTCATCAAGGTCAGCTCTGACAAACACATGATCAGACCCTCACAAGGCCTAAAGTACATCGACATGATTTGAGTCTGAAGTCAAGAATGCTTTCATGATTGTAGTTTACATAATCTTAAATTAGATGTATAAAATTAATATAACTAAAAAAAAAAATACTTTTTTACACAAACCTAAAAATAAAATAAATAAGCAGATCACTTTGTTTGTTTGTTTGTTTTTTAAATAATAAATTATTAGAAATATTAACCAAAATAACATTTCTTTATTTTATTTTAAAGTAAAGGTTTGGACACATTAATTACAATATTATTAATTAATTCATTTATTTATTTAAAAATTAAATATCAGACACTTTAATTAAAATAACTTTTATTCTTAAAATACTGTGAATCAAAAAATGAAATGTCAAAATGCATTTGTTTAATCTAATAAACCTAATAACTTTACAGATAAACATACATATAATACTGTTCTTTAATAGCAACGCCAGTAAAATAATTTTTTTTTTTAATTATTAAAAAAAAAAAAAAAAAAAAAACATTTATTAAAAAAATTCACAAGGAACTTCTTTATTTGTTTGTTTGTTAAAGTAAATGTTTTGGGAACATTACTTAAAATACAATTTTATTTATTAATTTACTTAATAAATTACTTTACCTTAAATATGCCTTACATTCTTTTTGTAAAATGCAACTTCTCATTTCTTTCTTTTGATGTCCTTTTCTTTTTGTTGGTGTAAATGACCCTTCATAAATAAGCTGGAAGCGTGTGAATCTCTAGACTGTGACTGTGTGTGGCAAGGAAGAGTGGAGATGTGTTTCTTTGAATGACTGTCGTCCTTCTCTTGACTCTCTCCTCTCTCTTCACGATTAATGAAGCGAATCATGAATGAAAGAAAACCCTCCTGCAGCTGGACTGGAGCTCTGACCGCTAAAAACACAGCAGGTTTAGTACAAAGTACATTCTGTTATATCTTATTTCTGTTTCTGCAGCATCACCGGAGTGAGTTATTTTGGGTTTTGTGTTTTGTAAATACCGCACATTATCATCTGTTTACAGGGCACTTGAAATGAAAAGATGACGAAAGTAGCAACAGAAGCTGTTTTTCTGTGTATACAGCATTTTTTTCTGTTCTCGGTCTGTTAAAAATAGCTTCAAAACATATATGAGTGTGTGTTTGTTGAAGAAGGAGGCTGTAGGAATGATAAACATGAGACGAGTGTTGTGTCTGTGAACAATGAACAGAACTGATCTTACCTGACCACACGGAAACAATTAGAGAAATACTATAACAGATATTAACAGCTGAGATGATAGAAATAATATTATTAAGTACATTAATATGTGCTTTACCTTTAACCACCCCCTCCACACCAAGAAATAAATAATAAAGTTTAATTTTTGGACACATTAAAGTAATTAAAATAGCATTGATTGATTCGATTTTTTGCATTATAGGAAATGGGAAAAATATTTTCTTTATTTATTTATTTTTTTATGTGAATTTGTTTTAACCATCTAAAAAAATAAGGTCTAATTCTCTTTACACATGAATAAATGAATACTGTGTGCTTTAACAACAAAGGCAGTAAAAAATTCACATTTTTATTTTTAAACATTCTAAAGTAAATAATTTTTAATCATTTAATATTTATTTTAATCATGTTAAAATAATTCAAATAGCTATTTCTTTATTAGTTTATTTATTTATTTATTTACTTGATTGATTGATTGTTAATATGGGGAAAAAATCTTTCATGACAATCATTTCAAAATGTACAAAAAAAATTAAATGTAAGCCACATTTTCTTTAAATATGTTTATGATTAGTTTGTGCAATAAAAACCTGTGACTGCATCCTGTGTGTGTTTGTATTGTTCAGAGGTGGGTAGGTTTAGGGTAGGGGTGGGGTTCGGTGCTCCAATAAAACAAAACAAATATATAATAAATTTATATATGCATGCAAACCATTACATTAAGCACGGCACCTGAAAACAACTGAGGACCCTTCATGTCGAAAAGTGACTACAAAGGGGTACCTTGATCGTCAAAAAGCGATGCAAAATGGTCTTGACCAAGCGTCACAATGCCAGGAGTTGGGAGTGAGAATGTGTTGATATACTGTATGACACGCATGCGTTTGCTATTCATATGAAAGTTTTGTGGGTTTTATTTGGCATACCATTTATACACACGTTCATGAAATCAGGTAGTGCAATTGTGAGTTAAATGTCAAAACTGTGAGATATTAACTCGCAATTCTGAGAACATATTAGTCTTTTTCTACCCTCTCAAGATTGGACTTTAACTCGCAATTCTGTCTTTATATGCCACAGTTCTGAGAGAAAAAGTCAGAATTGCGAGGTTTTAGGACAGATTTGAGGTTAGAATGGTTCATGTTTCTTAATGAAACGAGGGATATGAGCAAGCGCCTCTCAGAAAATAATCTTTGACTTTAATCTCATGTTATCAGTGTCTGAGACTAAACAGCACAGCTCTGTCCCGGCAGCGTCTCGCTCTTCTTCACGCCTCATGGCAGAACCAGAAAGACATCCCCTCAGTCTGTGTTAAAATGATGAATCACTTTGACTTCCTCCCTCCACAAAAACTGCTTTATAAGCACAGTAAAAATTGCTATACAGAGATAATACTTGCTGTAGACATAAAATTTGCATTTTAATCAAGCTGCTATGTTAAGCTTCAGACATTTTACTATATAGTAACTATATAGTACTACATTACTATTACTATATCATTTTCTATGCAATTAAAGTAAAATAATTGAACATAAACATATGTAAGTAAGTAAGACATATGTCTTGACATAGCTATTTATTTATTAATTTCTTGTTATTAAACCTATAAAGAAGCAAATTACCAACACAGTAGAACAAAAATAAATATTTCGGCTAGAGTAGTTAAGAAACACTAATCAAGTGTATAAAATACTGCATAGTCTCCACTGTATGAATCAAATATGATTTTTTTAGAGATCCAAAAGTGATTCAGTCAAAAGGAGTGAGTGATTTTCTCAGTCTTTTGTTGTTTTGTTAAAATAAAGGATACAGACAGAAAGTAGGCTGCTGTCACTCTAAGACTGACTGCATAGATCTGCAATATTCTGAAACACATCCTAACTCTTCAGGTTTTGAGTGCTTGCATGAAAACTTCTAACGACGGACATTTGGACTGTGTGTGTATCTGATCATTCAAGCGCAATTCGAAAGTGAACTGGATGCTGTCTGAGAGAGATACAGCTGTGTTTGTTTAGATTTTTCCTGAGAAAGTTTCTAAAGATACCAGAATACAGGATGACAGACAAAATCATGAGAAATTTGTGCTTCTAGCAGCATCAGATTCTGTTGAAAGCACTGTGCATAATCAAACGATGCATTTGACATGATGAACTTTGTGAAGTTTCACTCTTAATGCACCTTTTAAAATAGCAGTTAGGCCATGATTACAGGTTCATGAGCAGAACTGTTTTCATATGCAATTGACATAAGTAATTATTGTGACACGGCATTTCATCATTTTGTGATATTTTGAGTGTTATGTTTGCGTTAAGTCAGTTGGAGTTATTTTTATGTTAATTCAGCATTTTCCACCATTGTGCATTGAGTTTTATCCCGTGTCAGCTGGAGTTGGTATTGAAGATTCTAAAATATATCGAGTTTTGGTTTCAATTTATAGCATTTGTGTTGTGGTGGTGAGTCTAGTTACTTTCACTGCAATGATGAAAAGGATGCATTTGACATACATAAACATTGTGGCATATTTGCAAGCATTTTGCAGCATTGTGTGTTGAGTTGTAATGTGTTTTTGTGATCAGTGTTAATATTGAGGATTATTGTATCTGTTGATTTGCAGTGCAGTGTTTGTTTTGAGTCAACTTGACTAAGTCATTGATATTGAGGATTATGAAATGTTTTGATTTTAAGGTAACATTTTGATTATTAAAATGGTGCATTAGATATAACTGCTTGTTGTGATATATTTCACTCTCAATTCACCTTTTTACATCATTTTGTGCTGCATTTTCAAGTGTTAGTGTTGTATTTTTGAGTGCATAGTTTTTTTTTTCTTATTCTATTTGGGTATCAATATTAAGAAGCATGAAAATGAAAAGCAAGTTTTGTGTCATGACAAACCTAATTACTATTACTGTAATGACAAAAATCATGCTTTTGACATATCTGACCACTGTGTCATATGTCACTCATTTCATTGTGCATCGAATCTTAATGTGTTTTTGTGTGCAATTTTTTTATCCTGTGTCAGCTGGAGTTCTATAGGTTTCAATTTATAGCAGTTATTTGTTGTTGTTGCTAATTACCATCATTGCAATGACTAAAAGCATGCATTTGATATACATACACACTGTGGCATAATTCACACTTAATTCAGCATTTTGCAGAATTGTGCATTGCATTTTTGTGTGTCAATATAGTAACCTGTTTTGTTTTGTGTTGTGTTGACATTTATATCGGTTTGAATGAAACATTTTGCTGTCACTGGCGTGATTAAAGTGACGTGTGTGTGTTCTGGAGTGTTGTGAAGCAGTGGTTAGCTGTCATCTGTCACTGGTTAGCGACGGCTGGCTCTTAACCCGTGCATGCGTTTGTTTGTTTGGTTTAACGCAGGCCGGGCCGAGAGAGAACGTGGTGCGACCGGCTCTTCTGTCTTTTGTTAACAACCAAGGTGTTTGTTTTCCTTACCTCTCCTTTCCTTCTTTTCTTTCTCTTCCTCCGTCTCTCTGGGAGGGATGTGTGCTGCCGGTGTGCGGTGGGTGGCGTTCATCCAGGATCCTCCAGATCTGTGGCCTTTCTGCAAATCAGAGGAGTGTTTGTGTTTCCTCTGATTGAGAACACATTGTCTGGGGTCCGTCTCTCCGGGGTCGACCCCTGGTGAGGGTTCTGTGGGGAAGTAACCCTCCGCTGCCCTCAGAAAGGGGCAAACCTGGCAAACCAGAGTCTTGAGTTACTGCTCATCGAACACAAGGAGTATAGCTCGTGTGAAATATGATGTTTGGGGTCAGCACTGAACTCTGCTCACCAAAGCTGCGTTTGTTTAATTAAATTACAGTAGAATCTGTAAAAATGTGAAATGTTTTTACTATTTTAAATAGGTGTTTTCTGTTTGAATATATTTAAAAATCGAATTTACTTCTCTGATGAATTCTCAGCATCATTACTCCAGTCCTCATATGCTGATTTGATCAAAAATACAGTCAAATATTTATTTCTGTGATGTTCCGCTGAATTTTCAGCATCATTGCTCCAGGCACATGATTCTTCAGAAATCATTTCTGATTATTAACAATGTTTCACAATATTTCTGTGAAAACTGTGAAACGTTTTATTTTTCAGGACTCACAGATCAGCAGATCAAAGGCAGTTATTTGAAACAGAAAACGTTTGTAACATTTAAACGTCTTTACTCTCACTTTTGATTAATTTCATGCATCCTCACTGAATTTAAACATTCGTTTGTTTCAGAAATAAAATATCTCACTGACCCTGTAAATCTTGAATGACAATTTCAGCGGTGACTGCTCATATTTTTCAGATATTTTATGGCCCATGCATAATTCAAGTGGTATAGATAATCATCTCAGAAATGAAAACAGTTTTGCATTTTTGTGGAGATGCACCTGTACATTTTTCAAACAACGAATCAAAAGGGAATTATTTTCATATCTGACAGCTCAAGTGCATTGTGGGATACGGCTGTGGTTGTCACTGCACACTGTTCATCATCTCACACTGAAGCTGTGTTTAAAACAGATTTCCACACACTTTCTGTTTCTCCTGTGCGTGTGTGTGTGTGTGTGTACCTGGTATTTATCACGTTATATGGACCAATTTACCCACAAAGACAGGAATAGCAGTAAATGTTGAGCTTGTGGGACATTTGTTAGGTCTCCATGAGGAAACAAGCTTAAAAAAAAAACAAAATATGGTGTTTTGAGAATCTAAAAGTGTGTTGTGTTTCCTGTAAGGGGTAGGTTTAGGTGTAGAGTCAGTGTAGGACAATACCACATACAGTCTGTACAGTAGAAACACCATAACACCTATGAAGAGACCCCAGAAAACATGGAGACACTACATGAGTGTGTGTGTGTGTGTGTGTGTGTGCTAAACAGATGAAGTGATTGGTGTGCTGTGACTGAACTTCCTTCAGGAAGACCAGAGTGGAATTCAACATAAACAGGACACTGAAGCACTGCAGAAAAGAACGACGTGATCCACTCGCCTCAAAACTACTGATACCAACACGCTAGGTGCTAATGCTGTCAGACCATTAATCACATCCAACAGAAAAGTTTTTGTTTGCAAAATATATGTGACCCTGGAGCACAAAAACCAGTCATGAGATTAATGCATCATCTGAAAGCAGAATAAAAATCTCTCCACTGATGTCTGGTTTGTTAGGAGAGGACAGTATCTGTCTGAGATACAACTATTAAAAGATCTGGAATCTGAGGGAGCAGAAACATCTAAATATTGAGAAAATCACCTTTAAAGTTGTTCAAATGAAGCTCTTATCAATGAATATAACTAAATATGAAGTTTTGAGATATTTATGGTAGGACATTTACACAATATCTTCATGAAGCATGATCTTTACCTAATTTTTACTTACTATTTTTATCATAAAAGGAAACTGAATAATTGTGACCCATACATTGTTGGATACACCTGTGCTGCTGATGACTGCTGCTGTGGTCCAGAGACACAGATACACTACCTGTGAACATTTATTAAGAATATATAAATACACACACATGCATGCATTTCAGAGTGTTACGTTTATATTGAATATATTTATAACATGAATCATATACATTTGCATGTAAATATTTTTTAGCACCGTACATTCTCTTTAAAAACTTTAAAAGAATTCAATTCAATTCAAATTTATTTGTATAGCGCTTTTCATGATACATATCATTGCAAAGCAGCTTCACAACAGAATAATGTTTACAGTAAATGTAGTAGTAGTTTGTACATGTACAGATGTGAGATAAAGATCAATTTGACATAATCAAACA
>JAUMHP010000041.1:20185859-20207632 GCA_032361065.1 Enteromius trimaculatus | reverse complement strand
TATCTGTTGGTATTTGATAGAATCCATGATGTCATGTGTCTAAACAAGATGTCCAGGACCTCCAGCAGAAATATAGAGCCACGTCATCAAAAACACAGCAGTATACTTCATTGTACACATGGAGTACTTTTTATCCCTGCGCTCTCCAAACCCATCGTGAGTGATTGCTGCTAAAAAACTAATGTTTTAGTTTCATCCGATATAGAAACCAGTCTCATTTGTGGTTCCAGTCCTGTCTGACAACTGAACATGCTGGAGATTTTGGATGAGCGAGAAGAATTTTTCTATTTTTTTTAAAGGTTTTTTGATCCTGAGACTCAACTATTTTCTCATTTTATGAGAATTTTAGCAATTCTCTATCTGTGGTTCTTGAAGAGTCTTTAGTCACTCAAACTCTACTCCTCTCCGTGTATTAGGAGGATAGACACGTCCTCTTCCAGGCAGCTTCTGTATGTTGATTGGAAATTCTTCATTATTTCTGATGGTGGAAATGGTCATTTTCACTGCTCTAGCTCTTTTCTTAAAGCCACTTCACTAATTGGTGAAGCTTAATTATCTTTTGCTGCACATCATAAATATATTATTTGTTTTTTCTCATTGTGTTGATGATTAAGGGAATTTGGGCCTTGTTTCCCCTCCTGTATATATTTCTGTGAAACAGGAAGCCAGGGCTGGATATTTTCATGTTTATAATCACATGCTCAAAATTGTGAAATTGAATGGAAATATACTTTACTCATAAAATATTCTGGGGGTGCCAATAATTGTGGCCAACATGTATTGGAGAAAAAACATTTATTTCATCACAAGAATTTCTCCCTATTTTCAATCGTTTTAATTCAATGATTTGAATGAAAGATCAAAAGGATAAAGAATGCAGATTTATTTTCACAGCCATCTTTGCTCAGATTTACCAACGGTGCCAATATTAGTGGAGGGCACTGTATGTATATATACATTAATGCAGATTTATTTGCAGGTTTTATCCAAATCAGTTTGTTACAATTCAAAATTAAAATTGTTGCATTTTCCTATAACAACGTATAAACGTTACTGTTGGTTATTAATTTGTTAAATCCCCATTTGAATGAATTTTAATAAACTTGCTTACAGACATAAGTTACTCAAAGCAGTGTCATTAACTTACCTGCTTTACCAGTAAAGTCAATCTTTTATTCAATTTAATCACCTCATTGAATTATTAATCATTGAGTGTTTGAATCACAGTTGAATGTGCAGATGCTTTGGCCGTAATGTATTATGATAATTTGACAGGCAGGTTGTTGGGAGAGCTTCCCATATGCTTCCTGCGGTTGATAAGAAAGGAAAACACGCTCTTGCTCTTAAGGCAGAAACGCTTCAGGAAGAGTGAGCGCTCTATGGGCTTTGTAATTTAAGGCAGAGGTCAATCCTGGGCTTTACAAAGTGAGGAAGCCCCTCCACCCCACATTAACGCTCGGGCGGCTCGGACCACAGAAACACTGAAGAATATAGCAGTGCTCAGCTGAAGTGACAGATTTCACATTTATCTTTTTCAAATTATTGTTTTCCCAGTATTATGTACTATCAAGCCATTTCTGATTAACATACAAATTTATGAACATGGTAAAGCATTTTTTGGAGATAAATCTATGTACACCCTAAATACTTATGTAAAAATTAAATATGAATAATACATTAATACATTAATTTATTTCTTCATCAGTTATAAGAAATCTCAATGTTTTATTGAAGTTATTTCAGATCAGTATTTTAGATTCTGGGCTCTTAAGAACTAAAGATCTCACAAAAGATCTTATAAAGGAAGTAAAGCTCTATTTAGGACCTGTTAGATTATGTGAGGATTTTCCATGCCTAATGGTGCACATAAACTGCCATATTCTGAGTAGGGTTTCATCATCTCTCCAGGCTCCTCGGGTGGTTGTTGTACACAGAAACACCTTGAGTAAATGAGTCTGCACTGAAGCTGAGGGCTGATGTTGTAGGTTGTGATGTTGATCAGGTCTGCGGCGTCCCACTGACCCGGAGCTTCAGTCCATCTGCATTCTTGCACTTTGAACCATAAACATCCTCCTTTCAAAGAGCTTGGCAGGAAGTTTCTGAGTTTTCCCTTAAATGTGCTATTGAAAATATGAGCCTGCTGGGACACTTCAGCATCTAATAGAATATAAATGTCTGTGTTTGAAATGCTGAATGTTCCTGTGAGGTGATGCTGTGTTTGAGATTACCTACTGCTTCTTTGCTTTGCTGTTTCAACATATTCTGTAAAATAAGTCTATATACCTTCACTCGATATTATTATAAATCCATATACTGGGCCTGATAAGCTTTATTAGCACATCCTGTAAAGTGTGTATCAATAACACTAGTTTATGTTTCGCTTTGACGTATTGTTTATACGCAAAAAAGTAACTTCGGCATGCTTATAAAACGTATTATAATCAACTATGATTAAAGTTGTAAGATAGATTCGTAACATATGCACGCCAACAAATTTCGTATCATATGCATGCAAAAACTGCGCATTATATTCACGCCAAACAAGTGCGTATCATATACACGCATAGTCAAAAACGATTCTGTTTTTATTTGGCCTACTATTTATACGCATTTTCATGAGGCTGAATTTAGGCACATAGGCTGTGTGCCTGTTAAGCAATTGGATTAATATAAAAATGTGTTTTTGAGAATCGGTGAGGTGATTAAGCCTGTCGTGCTGTAAGTGAAAGGGGCGACAGATCGACTGCGCTGTTTCCAGTAGAACACCAAACAAGTGCGCGCGCTCTGTTCAGATTCAGAGGCGTGAAGGAGCCGAGAGATGCTGCTGACACACACACACACAGAGAGACACAACACACAGCTGTTACACCTGAGACAGAGAATACACTACACTTGCAGATCGATATCTGCACCTATTCTTCAAAAACAAACACTTCACATTAATGCATTAAACAGTCATTTGCACAACAAAAGGCTTTTTAAAATAAATATTTTATTAATTTGCACGCGATAGATTTATTTTCGATATTTAGCGAATATTTATTTAGCTTTTATTTATTTTATTTATATCTATTACCAAGGAATTAGATAGGAATAAATATCAAAATAAAGTCAGATTATAGAGAGAGAGAGAGAATTATTCACAATATAAATAATGACAAGAAAAATACTATATATGCAATTTAACAATAACAAATAGCGTTATAATAATGATTAACAATTGTTCAAATATGGTGGTAATTAACTAATAAAATAAGATAAAGTATAATAAAAAAAATGTACTAATAGACATTTATCGAATGGATGCATCCAGTGGAATCTTAAAAAACGTGCTGGACTTACGAAAATAAACGTGTCCCTGCCACGAAAAAATAGATTAAATGAAATCTAGTGATTGAGTCACGAACTGCCGTGAGACTATGTTGGTCTTTATTCAGTGATGCAGGATAATTCTCGCTCACGGAAAAGAAACAAATGTTTTCTGGAATCACACTAAATTAAATAGGCCTCATTGATAATAAAGAGGCTGTTTTGACGAGCAAAATAAATATAAAGCGTTAATATTTATCTCCCACAGCGTTCAGAGATAAAGGTGTTATTCTGCTTGAAAACGCGCCGGTTGGTTTGTGAAGCGATGAGAGAGACGTGACGAAAGCGGAATATGATGATGATGATGTGAACACCAGCACGAGTTGAGTCTGACGACAGCAGAGTTTCGCCTTTCACTCGAGGAAAAAAAAGTTGCAGGATCTTCCAGAAGAGCCTTCGAGCTTAAACCACATCGAGACCTCGAGTCCATCACAGCCCAAGCGAGCGTTACCAAAGCAGGAGCGTGTTTTATTTCACTCAAAAGTCCAGTCATTTATGGATCTGCGGTGACCCGATGCGCGCACCAAACATCCAGAGCTAAAACCAGGTACCAAACAAACCATATATCATAAACGTGGCTTTCAATGGCACGCGCTTCTATTTAGCGTACTATTTATACGCAGAAACGGACTTTCGCGTTCGTGTGATACGGAATCGGTAAGTTTAGGGTTGTGGGGTAGGTTTGTATTATATGCGCGCCAACAAAGTGTTATTTTCACCACAAACACGTGCGTGTCGTATCCACGCCAAAGTCAGTTTCAGCTTATAAATGGCACGTAAAATACAAAATTAAAAATGTTATTAATAGGCCTACGCATTTTCATGAGACGGGGCTCACAGAACAGAGAGCTTCATCACCGCGCAGCCTTATAGCCAGACCAGACTTTGTTTTGATGTGTTGTTTGCTTGTGTTTTTTAAGTGATGGCATCTTACCATAGCTTGGACGATGACGCAATGGCTTTGATGGTCCACGACACGAACGCGGTGAAGAAAGAAGAAGAGTTCGTGAAGGACGCGCCGCTGCAAGAGCCGGGTTCTGAGAAGGTGGACGCGTCTCAGAAGCCGCCTTACTCCTACGTGGCTCTGATCGCCATGGCCATCCGGGAAAGCGCGGAAAAGAGATTGACCCTGTCCGGCATCTATCAGTACATCATCACCAAGTTCCCCTTCTACGAGAAGAACAAGAAGGGATGGCAAAACAGCATCCGACACAACTTGAGTCTCAACGAATGTTTCATTAAAGTTCCGCGTGAAGGCGGAGGGGAGCGCAAGGGCAACTACTGGACTCTGGATCCGGCTTGCGAGGATATGTTCGAGAAGGGCAACTACCGGCGGCGGAGGCGCATGAAGCGCCCTTTCAGGCCGCCGGCGGCTCACTTCCAGCCGGGTAAGGCTCTCTTCGGCGGGGAGGGATACGGTAGCTTCCTCCCCGCGCCCAAGTACCTTCAATCCGGCTTCATGAACAACAGCTGGCCGCTTGCGCAGCCGGCGCCGCCGATGAGTTACGCGTCTTGCCAAATGGCCAACGGCAATATGGGTGCCATGAAAGGACTGTCAGGTCCGTCTTACAACCCCTACAGTCGAATGCAAGCCATGGGGCTGCCGAACATGATGAACTCGTACAGCGGGATGGGACATCACCAGCACCAGGCATCGCCGGCGACGCAGCAGCCTTCGCCGGTTCCGTCCAACTCCGCGGCCGCTCTGCAGTTCACCTGCTCCCGCCAGCCGCCAGAGCTCTACTCGTATTGGGACCACGAGGTCAAAAACTCGTCGTTGCACTCTCGGATTGACATTTGAACCGTGAGAATGTGTGCGAAGGGGACATGGAACTGGGTCTGTTTTACGCATCCAGCAAGGTAAACAGGGTATCTTTTCGTTGCTGAAGAACAAACACAGATCTGAACAGATCTCGGTCCCTTTAGATGTTCTGGACTGCTTGGATAATTTTGTAAAGTTCTAAATCAGTAGTTTGTGATGTGATCGCTTCAGGATAAATACGATTTACGACAGAAATGCCTTCAGTTTCCTGATCGAAAATTCATTTGAGGACAGAATAGAACGAAAAGCATTGGCGAGATTGTTTGGGACCATTGTGATTTTTACATTTTTGGATTGTCAAACAAGCACTTATTAATTTCTATTTGCTTTCAATAAACTGTTTTGGTTAAAATGTCTTCGAAGCTCGATGGTCACTTAAAAAAGTGAAATGCGCACTCTTGAAAATAAAGGTGTTATGGCATCAGTAGTTAACTTTTAACACCCGTGCAATCTTTCTATTGCTTTCTAAAGCTTCTTTATATTTACAGAAATGTGCTTTAGGTTATTTAAATATTCTTAACACGAAGAAAAAAATGGTTCTTTTAAGAAATGGTCTAGGAGCAACCAAAATGGTTCTTCTGTGGCGTCACTGCTAAAAAACAGGCCTTTGTTTTTCAGTGTCTTCAGCCAGAAGTCTATATTTATTCTTGAACGGCTCTTTCGTGTCATCATGATGTGAAAATATCAGGATTACAGATTTTCAGATGGTTAGGTTTTGGTTTTGGTTTTTTCAGTAAGATTTTTTTTTCCACATGAAGGTACTCGCTAAGAAATAAACTATGTGAGAAGCTTCAGTCTGTGCTGTTATTCTAAACTATACACTCTTTTACAAATAAAGAGATTAAATGATCCCGAAACGCGCTTTAAAATAATAAGAAAAACGCTTTCTTTTGATATTCTGGCGTAAGGTCTGATGAAGAGAATTAAGCAGATGTAATTGTGAAGCCCGTTAGCTGATGGCAATCTTTAGTTCTGTTTCGTTCGGTGTGAACAAACAGACGGAAATAAACACTTTATCGTGTTCTGTCTCCAAAAATGTGTACGAGAAAACTTCATCTTAGTTCTAGTTCAGAATAATGTTTGGATTTTGATTTAAGCATACTATTATTTAATTTAAATTTAAATTTAATTTAATTTTTAATTTAAAAAGGGTTTCTGCTTTTTAAAAGGGCTTGGTGAATAAATGATATTCTCTTTTTGTTTTTTTCGTTATAGCAGATACACAAAAATAATATTTCTCTTGAAGGTCACTAGCCCGTGTTATTTTTATGTAGAAGATTACATCTTTATATAAACCAAACAGACTAAAATAAAACTAGAGAATGTTTCTTTCAGTAACTTCTGTGTAGCATGACTCTGACGTTTCATAAAAATATGAATAATAACTAATAAAAATTTAATCTGTTCGTCTCATAGAAATCGAATGTAGAAGTGAAAATTAATTCGTGTCCATCTCGTGTACGGCATATGCAAAATTATAGGCGTAGCCTACATTATGTCTAACAACAGTATAGATTTGAGAAAATACGTATTATTACAATAATTAACTGATGCCAGCAGAAGGAAATGCCATTATTTGTGTATGAATTGTGTAATAATGTGTTTCAGTCCTTCAAACTGTGACCCAGACCTGTTTTAATGATAGTTCCGACATATTTTCAGATCAGAGAAAAACAGCTGAAGCCCTGTAGAGACTCTTCGCCGCCTGCCAATCAGAAAAACCGGGTTATTCTTATTGTTTGCCTTCGTTACATTAACTAATCTCCTCAGATTTATAGCCTCACTGTTAAATGCAACCAACCCATATTTATGCGTTGTTGTTATAATAATAATAATAATATAGGCCTGAAGCCTTTATAGGTGTGATTCATTTTTTGCGAAGGAACAGAAATCAACAAAATACTGACACAAATAACAATCACTCATGCATTAATAATTGATAAACAGTCAGATATTGAGCGTCATCGTGCATGCATTCATTTTAATTTTAGACCGTCGTTAAAAATGTTTACTTGTAACAGTGGAATTATACATGAATATTAATTACCTATAGCGTATATGTAATTACAATAGCAATAATAAGGTTTACTGGCATGTACTTACGCATAATTAATGGTTATTAGGCTATATATAAGTGTAAGGTGATGTTTTAAAACATCTTTATATTTATTTTTGATTAAATGTTTTCTTCTTTTTTAAACGCGCGTGACTGCTTCACTGTGATTCTGTTGAATTAAAAGAACAGAAGAGCTGATCAATATTTCTGCCTCTGTAAACATCCGCCGAGAGAAGCTCAGAATCCGGCTCTTATGTAAAAACTGAGAAGGCGAATACAAACGAGACTGAACACGTGATGTAAATGCATTATTAAAAAGAGTAGGCTACTATAGTATATTATATATTTTTTCTTGTCAATCATAATTAAACTGATAGTTTGATATTACTCCAGAGCTTCAGATCGAGGCTGGATCTAATGCAAGGTGTTTTAATGAACTGAGATGATGAAGATGATCTGATCACTAGATGGCGCTATAAGCTCATCTCCAGCTTTCTGAACGACTGCTCGCTATAGTTGAAGATGTTTGGTTTATTTTAGTGACACACAATGCTCTGTTTACTGGTTAAATACTTGAAAATAGTTTTGTAGACAAATATTAATTGTGTCTGTGAATTAATCTCTTCTCAAAACTATACAAGTTTTCTATTTAATGTGTGTAGTGAAAACATAAATATATATAAATATAAAAATATATAAAAATAAATAAATATAAATAAATATATAATGCCATGTGTCATAAAAGCTTACAAAATATATATTTTTTAATTGCTTTTTAAAAATATAAATAAAATATAAAAGCACATTTTGCTATATTTCCACTTTCCAGAAGTATTTATTGTGAACTAGTTATACATAAAATGACATGCTTCTGTTCAGCCTAAGCCGTGTTATTAATCTCACACACACACACACACACATATATATACATATATATACATATGTCTGGTGCTGTAATGATTTATATGCTTGCTTTGAAGAACATTTTAATTTAATTTTTAGTTAAGTGAGAATTATGCATTTGGGTGTTTTTTTATGTATTTGTGTGTTTTATATCTTTCAAATAACATGAGCTTATGAATAACTTTAAAATAACATTTTTGAAAATAGCAAATTGCTGTGTATGTGTATTAAAAGCACATTAATTTCAACTTTACACGTATATCACGTGAACAGCTAAAATGTTTATTTTTCTTAGTAATTTTGTGTATAAAAATATTCTGATGGTTTATGCACAAAAGATGTGTTTATTTAAGAGAACTTCATCACGTTTTCCTTGGAGAATCTGTGTTTAAGAGAGAGAAGAAGTGATATAATACTAGCAGTTTTTGTGTAGTATTCCATATGATTCCTTCTCTAACAGAGAGACCGAAGGACTTGTATTCAGAAGCAGGACGAAGTCCAAGCTGAAATCAGTCCTGAATCCATCAGCACACAGGTCAGCTTCATTTCTCCTTCATCATTCCCGCTGTGTATTTCTCTTTCTTATATTTAAAGGCATTTTGTTTTTATAGTGTTTATGAAGTCTGATGTGGTTCTGTCCCTAAATGCATAAACTCCTCGTACAATCTGATTTAATGTTGTAGCACTTTAATATGCACACATTTATATGCACATGAATCAACATTTCAGACACATTAAAGAGATTGTAGAAGCAGCATGTTAAGAGTTACAATCATTCGTACGCTGTAAAATCATTCTTCAGCATTGTAAATAAAACAGATTATCGGAGCGTTTAACAAGAAAACATTCTCATATTTAACTCAATGTGTTACTTGCCATTTCTTTGTGATTATTTAATAGCACACTGTTACAATCAAAACACATGCTGTGCAAATAACAGTCATTTCTCAGCATCAGATTAACCATATCTGTATGTGTTTATTAACTGTGTATCCAGTGGATTATTCCAGTAGTTCAGCGCACATACATATTTATCCTGAAATTAGATACAAACAATAAAAAGCAAACGCTGCAGATTTTCTCAGAACTACCTTTCTGAGCCGCTGCATTAATGTCTCTGCGTATGAAGAGAGAGTACAGTACTAAAGTGCTGTCAGATTCGTTAGGATAATAATAAACGCTCCTAATGACCTCAAAGTGCAAATCATTACAGAAACATTCAGTCAGAGTCATATGAACACATTCATACAGCACATGCACCAAAAAATCACAAGTTTGTTCTGAGTGCAATGATAAACCATAGAAATATGCAGAACTGCAACATAACTAGCCTGCTGTCAACTTTTACTTGCTGTGCATTATAAACAATCATTCTGTTGTTGTTTTTTAATGCATTTGAGTGATTGATGCATTAGGTTCAGCGTTTGTTTGTCACTCGTCTTCTCTTGTTTGTTTGGCCTTTTATAGGGTGGCAATGTACATTTTAATACAAATATTTTATCTTTTTTTTTTTAGTAATATGAGCTCATAAAAGCTTATCAAGCAGTAATTGATATTTAAAATATATAAAAAATATATTTTAAAATATATTTCTATAAAAAGTATTTAATGTGGGCAGTATGCTGTGTTATTGGGCCGATGCTCCATCTATATAATATGAGCTCATTTACGTCAGCGGATATAGATTCAGCTTATGCTGTGTTCATCTTTTTTTCATACTATTGGACTGATGATGTTCATGCAATATTGATGATTTCAGTGCTTGATTTGCTGATTAAATTATAATTCTGCTGTTTTTATGCAGTTGTGTATTTGCACGCATACAAATGTGAAGTTTTTCAAACTCAAGCTGAGCTCAATTAAAACTCATAATAAAATAATGCAATATATGGAATAGGAAAATGCCTGTTTAAATTATAAAAAGTACATTATTTAAACTTTCCAAAACTATTAAATGTGAACTAGCACAAAATAATACATATGACATAGTCCTTCAAATTATATGAGCTCTTAAAAAGCTAAAAATAAAATAAAAGCATAAAATAAAGCAATTAAAATGAATTTTAAAAGTATATGTTTTAAGCAAACACAAATATATAAAGTTCCCTGTTAAGCAGATGTTTTATTTATGTATATCTTTTGAATATTACTGTTCTGATGTGGTTCATGCAATATTAACTATTTCCATGTTTGAATTTAAGGACATATTTGATAATATTGCTGTACTTCATTAAGGTGTTTTTTATGAATTTGTGTGTTTTTATGCATACTACTATTCCATATAGTCTTTCTTAAAAAGTTCTTAAAAGCACATGAAATAAACGAATTAAATGTATTTTAAAATATAAAAAGCACATTATTTTAACAGCATTCACATGTATTTGCTGTAGCCCTTTACACAAAAAATATTAATTTCATATTATACATATAAATATATTGGGCTGATGATGTTCATGCAGCATTAATTAATTCAGTAGGCCTACTTTTATTAAGAACATAAAAAAAAATTATGCTAAGTTTGAAAATATTAACCCTCATCTCTTCCCGCTTTTAGGTGTTTTTCAACGCATATAGTCTTTCGAATAAAATGAGCTCTTAAAACGGCACAACATAAAATAATTCAAATGCATTTTAAAATTCCATTTTTCGTTTCACATGTATTTGCTGTAGACCTACACAAAAATATTTGTTTTCTTGCTCAGCTTAAATGCTGTTACTGTATTTGTCTTGTTATGGGACTGAGGGGTTCATTTGAAGCGGTCAGACGTTACTGATGCGGACGCTAACGGGCCTACCGTCCGTCTGTCTCTCGTCCTCTCGGTAGCTCTGCTCCAGCCGCATCTTCTCCGGATCCGAGCCGCTCACGTCTCCGTGGCAACTGTCAGTGCCGCTGGGCGGGGTCTGGTTGAAAAGGGGCGGGGTCTTGGTTTTCACCACCTTGTCGAAGTAGGCCAGGTCCGCCACGTATTTGCCCATCGGAGAGAGAGACACGATGGGGGGGAACTCGTAGCCCCAGAGGATCTCGTCGGGCAGGTAGGAGGTGCGCACCTGACAGGTGGCTGAGGTGGGCTCCACCGTCGAGCTCATCATCACCAGCAGCTCGAAATCAGCCGGATCCGGTTCCGCCCATCCGCCTGAGAGAGACACACACACAACCGAGATGTTCACACACTCTGTGTGCAGCTGAAGTCAGTTGAGCCCTGGTTTATAGGGCAGAAGCGGTCTTTGCTTGGTGCCGCTAGAAGCACAGTAAATGTATTCAATAAATAACAAAAGTTATTTAATTAAAATGATTAATTAAATTGTTTAAAAATTAATAATGAATAATTATAATGGGTTTATAAAAGTAAAAAAGCTGAATAAAAATTGATAAAATTTCAATATTTTAAATGTTCTTCAGGCATCACTCTCTTTTAATTTTATGTGACTCTTCCTGTTGTTAAGAATTCAGGATTTACTCGCATTTTAGAGCTTGGCATGACTAGAAAAAAAAAAAAACATATAAAAAAACTCTTTTTTTTATTAACAAAAAGGTAATAAAAATGTTCATGATATTAAATAATAAAAATATTTATTTTATTTTGTAGATTTTTTTCAAAGCTTCTTTTGTCTTATTCATGTCATTTTTAATTAAATAATTTAGAAAAAAAGAAAACATTTTAAGTGGTTGAAAACCGCTGCTTTAATGAGATGTTTTTGTCTTTATTTGATTTGTGGAGAACAAAAGTAGTCATAAGGGTTAATTATTTTAAATTATGAGTTATATATCATCATTGGCCTGACTGATCTGAACTGATTGCTTGGGGATTTCAATTCAATTCAATTCAAATTTATTTGTATAGCGCTTTTCATGATACATATCATTGCAAAGCAGCTTTAAACCAAAGTAATGTTTACAGCAGTGGTTCCCAATCTTAATGCCCACACAGCCAAACACATACTGTATGTTTCCGCGGCCCACTGCAAAATAATTTAAACAATCCTGCTTTTTGTGTCGGTTTAACTAAGTACTCGGAAGCAAGGCTGTTAATTGTCTTTATTAAATAAACTTGTAATGTATTGAATAAACAGAAAATATACATAACGGATCAGCAAACTAGGCATTTTTTATTATATTAACAATATTATAATTTCTGTTAATAATAATTGGCGGCCCCCCTGCAATACCCACAGGTTGAAAACCACTGGTTTACAGTAAATGTAGTAGTGGTTTGTACATGTACAGATGTGAGATAATCTGTGTGGAGGTTGACTCCGGCTCTCACCTTTGTCGGTCCAGGGCCGCAGCGGGCTCTGCTCGTCGATTATGTGGTAGAAGGTGAGTGGGAGGATGAGGAAGGGGCTCTCGCTGGCCGTGTCCACGCTGAAGCTCACGTTCTTCTGATCCAGACGCACTGTCTCGCCCTCCTTCGGCACGCACGGCTGCAACAGCTTCCCAGTCACCTGAGAAATCACAGTCAGGGCATTTGTCCTACAAGAACTCGCAATATTTCACTGCATGAGCATAGTGCTGTAGCAAAACCAGCTCTGAAACATGTAGTTGAGGCCAAAAGGTTACATCCAAAGTTTTCAAAATCTGCAAAATGTTAATTATTTTATTCAAATAAGAGGGATCGTACAAAATATGTTATTGTTTCTTTAGTACTATGTCCTGAGTATGATCTCACATAAAGGATGTTCACATACTGTCCACAAAATAAACTACTAGTTGAATTCATAAAAATAACCCTGTTCAAAAGTTTTTAAAACTGTGTTGTTCTCTGAATGATCCACAGCTGTGTGTTTTTAGTTTAGTGATGGTTGTTGAGTCTCTTGTTTTTTTTTCTGAGCAGATAAACTGTCTGCTGTTCTTCAGAAAGATCCTTCAGCTCTTTTTGTTGGTTTTCCACCATTTTTGTGTGTTTGATCACTTTTCCACAGTGACTGTATGATTTGGAGGTCCATCGGTTCATACTGACTCATATACAGCTATTACAGAAGATCAAACCCTTGAAAGGAAAAAATGTGCATGTGCAAACTTTTGAAAAGAATGGATATGTTTCCATTTTTCTTACGTTGACAAAATATGATATATTTTTTTGTAATTTAGTACTGGACTTCAGAAGAGAAAATAAGTAAAATTTAATTTAATTTTTTAAAATAAATTTAAATTTATTTGTGACAAACTGATGAATGAATGAATAATTAGCTGGTGTCTGTGTGATAATGAGTGATAATGCTCTCCTCCGGTTACCTGGCAGCCCAGCAGCAGACTCTTGCGCATGTTAGCGATTCGTATCATGAGACACGGGCGGCCGTCGTGATTAGCGATTACAGCATGCTGACTGAATCGAATCGTCTCACCACGCTTCTTTGGCCGAGCCACCTGAGATAAGAACATATTACATCCCAAAATATACATATTTAAATCATGAAAATTCATTTAAAAATAAATTGCAATAATAAAAATAATGAGAATCAGTACTAAAAAAAAATAAAAAAATCTGTTCAGTAAAACATTTGGAAGAGTGAAAATAAAGAGAACATGGGGTTTATATATACAGAGTCCTCCACTAATATCGGCACTGTTGGTAAATCTGAGCAAAGGTGACTGTGAAAATAAATCTGCATTCTTTATCCTTTTGATCTTTCATTCAAAAAAATCACACAATTCTAATCTATCATTGAAGTAAAACAATTGAAAATGTAAGCCACTTTACATACAGCATGATGAAATAAATGTTTTTCTTCAATTCATGTTGTTCACAATTATTGGCACCCAATTATTGCTATGTCCTTCTCCCAAGATAACAGCTCCGAGTTTTCTCCTGTAATGCCTGAAGAGTTTGGAGAACACCTGATAAGAGAAAAGAGACCATTCCTTCATCCAGAATCTCTCCAGATCCTTCAGAATAGGTCCTCTAGCTCCACCAGAGGGCACCTGCATTCACCGCACCTCCATTGGACTTTTTCTCTCACTTACTCAATTTGCAGTCAGTGACTTTGCATGATGTCGTTACAACCAGCTCCATGTTGGTTCTCCTCACTCAGGGTTCAGCTCAGAGGACTGGGACAGTCATGGCAAGAGCTTCATTTAGTGCTCAGTGACTAATTCTTGAGATTGTTTTGATGTTTGTTTTGGATTATTGTCCCAGTGGAAGTGGAAGACCCAACCATTGATTTTGGGCTTTGTTTTCCTTGTTATATATATTTCTGTGAAACAGGAAACCATGGCTGGATAATTTCATGTTCATAGTCACCCTGGAGTGCTCAAAATTGTGAAATTGAATGGATATATACTTTGACTCATAAAATATTCTGGGGGTGTCAATAATTGTTGCCAACATGTATTGGAGAAAAAACATTTATTTCATCACAAGAATTTCTCCCTATTTTCAGTTGATTTAATTCAATGGTAGATTAGAATTGTGTGATTTATTTGAATGAAAGATCAAAAGGATAAAGAATGCAGATTTATTTTCACAGCCATCTTTGAAGACACTTTATGTGTGTGTGTGTGTGTATATATCATAATTGAATTTCATAATTGAATTTGTGCAATGAATGATACATTTAGTAACATTAACACCGTTCATCACAGTGAATGCTTTGTATCAAATGTTGTGTAGAATTAACTGTTTAATCAATAATAAACTGAAGGAATTATACAAATTTATTAAGGTAAACTAAACTAAAAGTTTTATAAAATAAATTGTACAGTAAAGTAACATACATAATAATACACTGCAAAACCACTTCCCTTTAAAATTTGTGCAAGTTTTGTTTTCAGTGAATGCTACTTTATTATACAACTTATTTTGATATTTACAAAAATGTATTTTATTTTGGAGTAAATTGTGACATGTTTTCTGAGTTAATACGGATATGTATAGACTAAAAAAAGATTAATTAAATTAATTCATCTTTTTAAGGTAAGTGGTTGCAGACAATTTATTTTAAATCGTTTGCAACCACTTACCTTAAAGAAACGTATATATATATATATATATTTTTTTTTTTTTTTTTTTTTTTTTTGCATTTTTTTTTGCATTTTTTTTGCATTTTTACGTATATGCTACTTTAACATTTTATTTGAATAAAAACTTTATTTTATTTTGTTTTACTTTGCAGCACAATGTTTTCTGTCTTCAGGTAAATGAAGGGTGCACACCTTGGCGAGGAAGGTTCCAGTGATGAAGATCTCCATGGCGGTGGTGATAAGGAGCTGGATGATGAGCAGGACGATGGCAGACGGACATTCCTCCGTGATGCAGCGGTATCCGTATCCAATGGTGGTCTGAGTCTCCAGCGAGAAGAGAAAGGCTGCGGTCAGTGTCTGCATCTGCATCACACACACACTGTGGTTTGCTGGAGGATCAAACTCTACAGAAGAAACACAAACATCAGACACAAAACAAGCACATGGATGTTATAGCGGTTTATTTTATTGAACAGACTCTGGCTTACTGTATCACAGAAGAAGAATATTATATATATATATATATATATATATATATATATATTCCATTTAATATATTTTTTTTTAACAACAATTTGCTTTAAAGTTTAAACCACTTTACATACTGCAAAAAAATATTTAACTAAATTGATTATTATATAATTTAATTATTTAATACATCATTTAATAATGTCATTATTAATTTAAATTATTTGATATTTACTTACAATTTAAAAGTCCAGTATCTTTCATTTACACCCATCTTGCCTACATTCTCAGAAACAAAGAAATTTTACTGTTCAAATGGCTTAATGGAGTTATCATTTATTTCATTTAAGAATCTGGTCTCCTAAAAATTTGTGAGAAGGAATAAAAATATTGGGGTAAAAACTCATTTGGATTAAAGATGAGGCCAAAACAAACTTTATTTTTTTATAATAACTTATAATGGAATATCAGAGCTGTTGTTGTTCACTAAATGAAGTTTTTAAACTAATTTCGGGTGGAAGGGCTGACGTTTAGTCTCAGCTGGCACCGTTTACTATAATCAATTCCGCTTCCTTCATAAGCAAATCCGATCCTCATCTCGTCACTATAAATAGTCCAGTTTCCTTCCCTTCCGTATCTTGTTTTTGCAATCCCACCACCTTCCCCTTCTCCTCTGTTCGCTCCTTCCCTGGGGAGCATGCAGGGTTCGAGCCGGACTCTGAGCCACGCCCTCTTCAGGGCTCACGCTACTAAGGCTCGAGGTTCACAGAACTCCCGGCTCGCCCCGACACGCCAAACATGCTATTTTATTATAACTAATGAGGAAGTGCAAACACGTGAAAGCTGAAATTAAAACTATAAATGGAAAATGTTTGTGGTCATTAAAATAGCATGTTACCTAAAATAGCTTAAAATATATATATATATATATATTGTGACGGCCGCCGATCAGCGTCGCCCTGGCAACAAACCAACACCACCTGGAACTCATCTGCCCGGGCCAATCGTTCACGGCCGGACGAATATAAAAGCAACACAACAACAAGGAAATGTTGAGCTACGACTCCATATCGCATGACTTGGTGTTTACTTACCTGTCTTTTCTTCTTCAGAGCTTACGCCGTGAACGAGAGGTCCGGGCATCACCACGAGCCACGTAGAGCACTCTCACACAGCACCTGGATCGAGGAAAAAGGGAATAAAGAGCACCATCGTCACGCCGAGCACCGTCTTCATTGAACTCACAGTATTGGACTTTCTCACCTGTTGTCACTTAATAAATCCACCCTCCGGGGTTTTGTGTTCACGCATCCAGTTGTCTGTCGTGTTCTCTAGCGCCACGGTTCACAATATATATATATAAACATTTTATATCAGCTATACAGCAAAATTACTACAAGTTTAACTAAAACGATAATATGAGAAACAACAAACTATAATAATTAAAAACTATTATAATACAAATTATAATGGTATAATGATTATTCTAAAATAATTCTAATAAAATGAGCAATCATTCATATTAAGCATTAATTGAGAAAGTCATTTAAAGTTGATTTGAATTGTATTTCCAGCTCTTACCGAGCAGGTCTCCATGCACCAGAGCCAGCAGGTACCACAGCAGTCCGAAGGTGAACCAGGTTCCCACAAATGTGGCGCTGAACAGAACCAGTTTGTACCTCCACTGCATGTCCACAAAGGTCGTCCAGGGGTCACGAAGGTACAGAGCACCACGTCCACTCACGTGCTCGATGCGGACGTTGCTCCGCCCATCCTTGGTTAGCACCCGCCTCCGGCGTGCCACCTGACTCACATGCCCCACCCCCCCGAGCAGAGGCTTTAAGATGTCTGTCTGTGTCTGGGAGTGGCACACCTTCTGAGGGGCGGGGCTGTGAGAAGAAGGGGGTGTGGCCGGCGTCATCTGTAGAAGAAACTTCTTTTAACTTGTTTTTCTTTAGTAAAGTATTAAAGGGGTCATATGATGAGATTTCAAGTTTTTCTTTCTCTCTGGAGTGTTCTGAGCTGTTAGAAGTGCAGAGATAAAATCCCTGAAGTTACAAAGATTAAAACCAAAGGGAAATTCTTTATAAAAGTTATGACTTGTTCACACCCTCCTTAAACGACTCGTTTAAACACACTTTTCTTCGTCACAGAGTGGATTTAACTTCAAACACCACACAAATGTTTACACAAAGAAAGAAGGCAGAGCTATTATTCTGGCTGTAGTGTTGCTGCGGACGCCACATGAGGCAAAGTGTTTTATTGTTTTGGTGTCATAACGCAGCATCACGTCATGTAAGGGCCGGAGCATTCCCATCAGATGCTTGAGGTATTTGACCAATCACAGTGCACTAGATAGCTGGCCAATCAGAGCACACCTCGCTTTTTTAGAATCATGAGCTTTGTACAAATTGACCTGTTTCAGGAGGCAGGGCTTAGACAATTATGTACAGTATGTGGAGAATAATGTGTTTTTCTTTATCTTAAACCACAGAGACACATTACACCAAATACACAAAATAATGTTCTTTTTAGCAATATCATACGACCCCATGAAGGTTTTTACATTCACAATTACATATGCATTTAGCAGATGCTTTAATCCAAAGTCACTTGCACCGCATTCTTTTGATTTTACTTTAAGGTTAGAAATCGCAAATTTGCGAATGATGCATTGCCTAAATAAATATGCATACATTTTCAGAACAGATATCTGAATATTGGTGTACAATTCTTGATTTATTTTCTTGACATACAGTTTTTACTGCTGGGATTTAGGATTTCTCTTTTTATTACTTTTATACAATACTGTCAATTGACAGAGAGAGAGGAAAAAGAGTAAAATGTTGTATAAATTAGCTTGAATATTATTTTAACAAAGCCCTCAGTAAAACCCTTCTGAATAAAGATTAGAATAAAACCTTAAGTTGTGATGTATGTAAGTGCTGCTAAAGTGTAGAAAAAATGCACAACCTTTAAAAATGGGCATTTTTCATATATTTCCGATGCTCTCTGTCTCAGAACTGACTAACGAACCTCAACTCAAACACGTCTTTTTCTGCTTGAAATATAGAACACATTTAGATGTCATGATATCAGCTCATTCAGTGGTGTAGATTTCAGTCCACAGGGAGAAGAGCCTGAATACAATTTATCTGGTTAATCAGGTGAACACAGCAGATTATTTTACATGAGAGAGACTTTTCTTGTTTTCTGAATACCTAAACACCTAAATAAAACATTGTATATGTAAATATCTGCATATTTAGTCCAAAGACGGTTAAGTCTCTTTTCTCTTTTTCAGAAGAACACTTATATAACTGCATTAATTATATTCAGTGTTATGTAATTTGATGGATCACCTTTCACAAAAATTATCTGATCTCACGCCGTGTCAAACGTGCCGTATCCTTACTCCACCATAACTATAGTTTCTCCCAAAATACAGTCATCTAAAATGATTTATTGATTTGTGACTAATGGAGTACAAAACTCACAATTAATTATATGTAATTTCTATATCAGTTAAACTAACAAAAAGGTTCTGAAAGCTTCTTGCACATTCATTTATTATGCTTTTACCCTGGTAATGATGATGATGATGCAGTTGGTTATAATGTAAAAGACTGAAGGTGTTTGATACTTAAGGTGTGTTTTAGTCTCTCTGCTTCCAGTTTCTGTCTGTCTCTCTCTCAACTCGTCTCTCTCTCTCGGGTACAAAGGAATGTATTGTTTGAAACACTAACCAACAGGACAAACCCACCACTGACAAACATATCTTTGTGTATGTGTGTGTGTGTGTGTGTGTGTGTGTAAGAGACACAAAAGCAGCTCATTAGTATTCCAAAGTGGATAACGATCCCCCCTCTAGAAATCTCAACCCACATTCTCACTTTCCAAACTCTTTCTTTCTATCTTTCTTTCTTTTCTTTCAAAGTTTTACATGCATGCAAAACACACACATGGGTAGTGTTGTCAGTCTTCACACAGATTTAGCTGTTTTCTTAACCTTAACCTGAGCTCATCTGATTAATAACTGCACTGTAAAACCAAAGGAAGGCACCTGTTTCCCAGAACATGAGAAAAAGGTAAAATGCATCTTTCATAATAATGACTTCTGCAACATCTACCAGGGAACTTCTGTAACGTTTGTCTTCATAAACACAAATATTGCAATTGCTGCAAAGATGTATCAACTTTCTGTTTTTTCATGTGCATAAATCAATTTTACATTCAGTCCAATGTTTTACTTTCTGTTTTTTGGTATTTTTCTGGCTATCATCGAGGTGAGAACTGTTGCAAAGTAAATCCATCTGCAATGTTTTTTTTTCAGAACCTAGATCAGTCTGTTAGGATGAACACATGAATGAGGTCTGCAGCACCTGTTGTTTAGATGTTTTATCAGACACACCAGATCCTTTGAGAAAGTCAAGTTTTCATGAGTGCATGTGAAAGCCAGCATCTTACCTTGTGATTCAGAGAGCTGTGAGTCTGCGGTCTGTTAACACATACGCTCAGGTGTTCAGAAGAGACTGATCAGATTCACAGGTTTGCTGATCTCAGCTACATGTTGATGCTCAGTAAACTAACTGCAGAATGACTGAATCTCTCTGGGGCAAATGACATGCTTTTATAAACTGGCCAGTCTCTCTCTCTCTCTCTCTCTCTCTCTCTCTCTCTCTCTTCATTCAATTCATTCTGCACGTTTGTTCTGCTAAACTCCTCAATCTATTATATAGAATTTAGCGTTTTATTTCCTCTTTTCTATGATATATTTTAAGGTTTATGAACTCATATTGACTGAATTTTGCATATTTAAAATATTAAAATGATCTACTGAAAACAAATAGTACAGCATAATATAAATAGAAACCATTTACAGTACTTAAAATCTTGATAAATCTTGAAATAAATTAATGGCCAATTTGCAATAACAACCCATATATTACATTATTGTATGATATTATATTATATGATATATTATATTTTTAAACATAACCTATTTTATAATTAATATTTGGATGACAGTAACATCCATTTTTAATATTTTTTTTCCATTTTTCAGTACACTGAAATTGCATGCGACCAAATTAAAAATAAGAAATAAAATTAGAAGTAAAATGAGAAAATGTAATTTTGAACAATAAAATTCAAGCAGCTTACCTTGAGCACTTTTTATTTATGTTGTTAGTGTTTGTTTTTTTATTAAGTTAGAAAAGAATCATAGAACAGTTTGGCACTGTGGATATTTGTGCTGATGTTTGGTATTGCAGTGATGTTTTGATGCTTTAGCGCCGGTGTGAAAGCAGAAGCTGAATTAAAGGGCTTTTCTTCCACGCTCTCATTCAGTTTTAATCTTCATTTGGGGGTTTTTGTTCTGATTCGGGCACTTTGCACAAACTTCCTCAACACGTGTGGATGTCTGGGGTTTGTGAAGTACTGGAACAGAACATCCTGAGAACAGCAGCCGTGAGAGGAATGAGAAGCCCGGAGTGACCAGGCGTTTCATTAATGAGAGATGCTGACAGAATGAGAGAGTGATGCTGAAGAGGCGCTGTGTAGAAATGAAATACAAATAAATGCATATTTACTATATATGAAATATGCTCAGATACAAAGGCCTCTGACGTTTCTTCTGGCTATTTGTGTAGGTTTCTATGTAAGTACTGGTACTTCTCAGTGGCTTGAGGCTGGCATTTAGCAAATTTAAAGTGAAAGTATTTGATGAACACATACTGTACCATGTCTGAAGAGCATCCACTCTATGTCATTTGTGACCAAGATGGCTTTTAGAGCTTTTGCATCTTTTGCATAATGCATGTGTGTTCTAAATAAATACACATATTTTGAAAATATTTGCATGTTCATATTTATATTTATATGATTTGTATTATAAATAAATATATTCAATATAAAACATGATTACATGTAATGTATGTGTGTGTATTTATACATACATATTAACTTTTATTTTGGATGTGATTAACAGCTCTGCTGACTAGTTGTTCTGTTACTGGACTAACGTCTAGGTTACCTATTGTAACCCCCGTTCCCTGATGGAGGGAACGGAGACGTATGACGTATCAACAGACTGGGTCTTACACTTTGGAGCCATGATTCGCTCTAGTATTGAGAAAACGCCAATCAGAATTCCTTCTGACTGGCTAGTGGAATTTGCATGCCAAGCCACCTCCCGG
>JAUMHP010000041.1:20156630-20168077 GCA_032361065.1 Enteromius trimaculatus | reverse complement strand
AGTTCAGTTTTCTGTAGGATGAACGTGGTTGTGTGAAACCCAGGGGTTAAAGGTCTCATGAGGAATGTTGGCTGGTCCGAGTGGGGGGTTAGAGATCCATCCAACAAAATCTTTAATTATTCTACCCGTGTAAGAATAATGATGTCCTTTTGTCTTTGACCATTCTCTTGGTTATTTGCACAATATTGAAAATCTCCTTCCTGACTTGGGATTCTCAATATGTATTCTTTTGTGAATGTTCAAGCTGTGTGTGACAATGTCTGTTGGTCTGCTTACGACAGGGTGCACGAAAGGGTATTTACGACATCCTGTGCTGTTGAGGGCTCTTTGTGGAATTCGGCTACTCATGTTTCAATGTCTGGATCAAATTTTAAGTGTCTGATTCACCCTGATTCCTTACACATGTTTCCTCACTCTGACGGAGCCAGTGATCCAGTGCAGGTAGGTTGGAAGGTTCACCTGACCAGGGAAACAGAGGCGGCTGAAATCCAAGCACCCACTGATTCTGAAAGTAGTAACTGCGGAGGAATTGGGTTAGTTCCTGGCTCATTCTTTCTACCTGTCCGTTGGCTTGAGGATGGTTCCCGGAGGTGAGACTGACGTTGATGTTCATCTGTTCACAGAAGGCTTTCCAGAGGCGGGAGGTGAATTGCGGTCCCTGGTCCGAGACGATGTCTTTGGGTAGACCGTAATACCGGAAGACCTGTTCCATTATAACCTCTGCTGTTTCCCAGGCGGTAGGCAATTTGGTGAGCGGAATCAATCTGCAGGTCTGAGAGAAACGATCAATAATGGTAAGTATGGTGGTGTATGTGTTAGATACTGGTAGGTCAGTGACAAAGTCTAGAGCGATGTGGGACCAGGATCGTTGGGGCAAAGGGAGAGGATGGAGCAGACCGGCAGGTTTCTGATGGCTGACCTTGGTGATCTGGCAAGTGGTGCAGTGCTGAACGAAGCGTGTGACATCAGCGGTGAGTGTGGGCCACCAGAACCGGTTGGTGAGAAGCTCTGCCTTTGGCATGGATACCTGGATGCCCTGAGCTGGGAGAATCATGGACCATAAGACAGGTGGATGGCTCCAATACCCGTGTTGGATGCATCTACCTCCACGGTGAATTCCTCTTCAGGATTGGGGTGCTTGAGAATGGGTGCTGAAGTAAAACGATTCTTGAGTTCTTGGAAGGCTTGTTCACTGTCGGTGGACCATCGAAGAACCATGGTTCCCTTGCGAGTCATAGAGTTGAGTGGAGCGGCTACCTGGCTGAAGTTAAAAATTTGTGAATCCCAGGAAGCATTGTAGTTCTTTTAGACTCCTGGGTTTAGGCCATTTGAGCACTGCAGACACCTTTTGTTCATCCATTGTGACACCGTCGGTGCTGATGATGTAGCCTAGGAAGGCTATAATGGTTTTATGGAAGTCACACTTGGGAAGTTTGGCATAGAGTTGATGTTGGATTAGTCTTTCCAGGACTGCCCTGACATGCTGCACGTGTGAAGGGAAATCTTTAGAGTACACTAGGATATCGTCAATGTAGACAATAACTTGTTTGTTGAGCATGTCTCTGAACACATCGTTTATCATGTCCTGGAAGATGGAGGGACTGTTGGCAAGCCTGAAGGGCATCACCCGGTACTCGTAGTGCCCGGTTGTTGTGGAGAAAGCTGTTTTCCACTCATCACCTTGTCGTATGCGGATCAGGTTGTACGCGCTTCTCAGGTCGAGTTTGGTGAAGTAGCAAGCTTTCCGTAGTTGTTCCAGAGCTGGAGGTACCAACGGAAGAGGGTACCGATACTTGATGGTGATCTCATTAAGTCCTCAATAATCAATACAGGGTCTTAGGCCTCTATCTTTCTTCTTGACGAAGTAAAAACCTGCTGATGCTGGTGAGGTAGACGGTACGATAAACCCCTTGGCCAATGAGGTGGTAGTTGTGTCGCCTTGACCTTGCTGAAAGCCTCTTTTAGATTGTGGTACTCTGGAGGTAATGATTCAAGTGTTTCTGGTTCTCTGGAGTGGTTGGGTAAGTGCTCAAGTCGTGGTGAGGTGAGTGATTTCAATCCCTTTAAGCAGTGCTCGTGGCAGTGGTTGAACCAGCGCATGATCTCCTTCTCAGACCAGGAAATGGTGGGGCCGTGAAGCTCCAGCTAGGGCAATCCGAGGATGACAGGGTGTTCGGGAGAGCAGATGGTGAAAAGACGAATGCTTCATTGGTGGAGTTCTCCAATGTGCAAGTGAATGTCCATCATCTCCCAGTACCTGAATTGGGACACTCACATTGACTCCATTGCCAAAAAGGCTCAGCAGAAGCTGCACTTTCTTCGCCAGCTGAGGAAATTCAACCTGCCACAGGAGCTGCTGAAACAGTTCTACTCAGCCGTCATTAAGTCTGTCCTGTGTACTTCTATAACTGTTTGGTTTAAATTTATTATTGTTTTTTGTTTTTATTTTATTCTTCTTTGTGTTGTTGTTGTCTCTGTGTACTGGAAGCTGTGACATCAAAACAAATTCGTTGTATGTGCAAACATACTTGGCAATAAAGCTCTTTCTGATAATATGTTGTGAAAATGACAATATATGTGCAAAATTGAGAAATTGAGATTTATTACACTCAAACGCAGCCAGTTTCTCACAATGTAAATATATATTTTAAATAATATATAATAAAAAAATAAATGTCCACTTGCGCGCCTCCCATGACATGTTGTTTCGCTTTTGACTGATTCACGAGATTTGTGAAGATGGGAGGTAATTCATGGTGCCCTCTTCTATATTTTTATAGTGTGACTCTAAAGCGCCAAAGATTAAAATATAAAAGTGCCGGTAATGCATACCGTAGTGTACGGCGCATTTCAAGTACTGGTTCTGTTCTACAGATCTGTACAGATCTGTTTTACCGATATAATTTTGAACGAATGATTCAATAGCATGCAGTTCAATGGTCTCAGATCTAGAATAGGGTGAAGGCCCCCGTGTTTTTTGGGAACTAGGAAGTAGCAACTGTAAAGGCCACACTCCATATTTTCTGGAAGAACTTCTTCTGTTGCATGTTTTGCAAGGAAAGAACACATTTCTGCTTGTAAAACTGGTGCATCACTATCCAAAAACCTTTGATATCACGCCACTGAATGCGGGTGCAAACAAAGTCTTTTATTTTAAGCAGCAGACTCGAAAACAAAATCAAAAGCCAAACAAAATCTCAGTGAACTGCAGGCAGATAGTGTCTATGGCCGGATCCGACAGCATAGGAGTTCATTTCGTCTCAGCCCTGCGCTCCGAGCTCGGCGATCGTGAGCGTGACCGTGAAGAAAGCGGCCAAGTCACAAGCCGCACAGCATGAACAGGTGACAAGAAAATCAGTCGAGCATTTGAGCAACAGGGATCGATCCTGAACAGGCAAGAGATGGTTAAACATCCTTTCACACACAGACAAGACACAGACACTCCACAGGACTGAACCAGCCAGGGCACCCTTATATATATAACTTATATAGCACTTGAGTGTCATTGGCTGGTAAAGCTTACTGACACATTGCAATCAGGCTTCAGTATTAGGGAGTAGGGGGATAGCCCCCAAGTGTAAGCTATGTAGAGTCAAGTAACCGAACTTGATCGGGAACACTTACCTGCATGAATCACCATAGACATAAACTTTCTTCCACGGGATGCTTGTAATTCTGCATGCAAAAACTGTGTGTATTTTATTTGTATAAAATAAAATATCACATTTGCAATCATACACGTTTTTTTCCACATTTTTTACAACAGCTCAATAAACAAAGAGTTAATTAAGCCAGTTTTGTGTCTCTAAGAAATATGACGGTGAATGAATCAACTGTTTGAATAACTAGGTTCAATCGCAATGATTCGCTTATTAACAGTGATTTGCTGCCACCTATTTATGGTTTTAATTTCACAGTTCGATTTTTCTGATTTTTTGTTAAATGTTTAAAACAATTTCAAATTTCAGTAGGCTATTTTGTTTAATAATAAAACAATATTTATGCTTATATTTTTTAATTTAATTATTTGTAACTGCGGTTAAATAAAAATATATGGTAAAATTATTATTTATTAAAAACATAAATTTGGTAGTATATAATGCAAAATTGTGGTAAGGTAATTTAGATGTACATTTCATTTTAAATTTATTTTAAATAGCAATGTTATTTTACAGTATTACAGGCATGCTGAGATACTTTTTTTAAATGGACTGTTGGTGTATAACAATAATGTTCAAATGTAAAAAATAAAAATAGCAATATTCAATATTACATTTTCTCAAAGGGAACTTTTAACGAGTGTTTCTCTCTCATCTCGCGAGAGTTGGCGCGGGATCTGCGCTCTGATGTTTCCGGTAACCTGCGGAGAGCAGCTGGGCCGAAACTCACCGCGCCCTCCTTATCATCCTCAGCCTCCTCTACCGGAACATTCTGCTCACCGGGACCGACTTCACTCGTCACGGAGCTCGGGGACTCATTTACCGTCACATGAGACGGACAGTAAGCGCTGACAGACGCTTTAACCCTCAGCAGACACTCAGACCGATGCTAGCAAGCTAGCAGCATCCCCTCGCGCGGACCGAGAAATCAAAATAATGCGTTTATTTATAACTTCTAGTTCATTTATACTAGTTTTATAAAGTGAATGTGCTTTTTACTCGGGCACACGTGTTGTGTTATGTGTGTTAGCGACAGTAGCACGTGTTGTGTATAGGTTACAGGTGATTTTAATGATTGTTATCTATGTGTAATATAAGACTCCGCGTCACATTAGTGTGAATTAAAGTCTATGTCAGCTCACAGTAGAGACATCCATACTCCTAGTGTTTTAATATAATAATGAACAGATCTGGACAGTAAACAGGTTGAGGAGTGTTTACAGAGTGATCTGGGAATTACCAGCTCGATGACAAGCTGTAAATCAGACTTATTATACAGTAAAGCTCAATCTGAGCTCGCTTTAGATTAAAGGTCTCCTCAGCCTTTTCAAACATCAGCCATGGCTCCAAAAAAGAGACCAGAGCCCATAGTTATAACCGGAACTGGAGAAGCACAGACGACCTCTACATCCATCGATGCTGCTTCAGAGTAAGTACAGCAATTTAGTCCAGCTTGGAAAGAGAAGATCGTATGCGTGTCACTTGACGCCTTTTTGTTTACTTTATAATCTCAGAGCGAATCTTGAGGCCCTGCAGAAGAAGCTGGAGGAGCTGGATTTGGATGAGCAGCAGAAAAAGCGTCTGGAAGCTTTCCTCACGCAGAAAGCCAACCTGGGTGAGCTGAAAGATGATGATTTCCAGCATCTCTGTGAACTGGGAGCTGGAAACGGAGGTGTGGTTAATAAAGTGTGCCACAAACCCTCTGGCCTCGTAATGGCCCGGAAGGTGAGTCGCCAACATTTTTCATGAATAACATTTTTACTTCAGTTTTACCCGATTGAACCAGACAAATGTCTTCATCTCAGAAAACAACTCTGTATATATCGTTTCTTAGCATAAGTTACACATTTCAGCTTTTAAACCCTCCATCTGCTAGACTTTCATATGAAGTGTATAAAGTGCTGCGGCGATTAGATTTTTTTTGTTCTCATCACCCTGGTTTCCTCAGCAGAAATCCAATAGCTCTGCGACCAAATGTTTGATTCGTTGTCATGTTAATCTTCACAAGTGAACACAACTTTTTGAAGCCTAAGTACAATTGGCAGAATTAAAAAGCAAAACGTAGCCTATACACGCTATGCATTCTTGACTTAAAATATTTTCTGTAAAAGTTTGAGTAAGAAGAGTTTGAAAAAGTATTATTATAAACAAACTTGTGAGTGGACGAGTTTATCAGTTTGGTGTGATGTTTAATATCCTGATACTCTCTTTTCTCTCATTTAAAAACTACTAACAAACAACCGTTTCAAGACAAGTAAAAATCATTAGGTGAAATATGTCCTAGAATAAAAAGTGAAAATGTCTTGAACTTCTGTGAACCACAGACTTTATTTCCATCATGTGACCCAAAACCCAAGACCCAAAAAGGAAGAGTTAATTTGCAAAAAAACAGATAACTCCGTTTTTAACAATTTTCATTGTGCATTCCAGTTAATCTCAATCAATCTAGGGTTGGGTTATTTTGATTGGGTAAAAAAGTAACAAAAATACAGCTAACAGAATAAAAACATACAATAATAAAAGTTTTTTTTTTGTTTTTGCAAATAAACTTCAAAAACAAAATCATTGCAATATTATAAATGTTTCATGTTGAGTGGAAATAATTTGTTGTGTTTGACAGCATGATTCTATCCATAGACATAATGAAATGTTTGTTTCTGTAGTTAATTCATCTGGAGATCAAGCCAGCCATCAGACATCAGATCATCAGGGAGCTGCAGGTCCTGCATGAGTGTAACTCTCCGTACATCGTGGGTTTCTACGGAGCGTTTTACAGCGACGGGGAGATTAGCATCTGCATGGAGAACATGGTACGTTTAGTGGCTTTTTTTCCCCAAATGTTTAAAGATGAGGCCAGTTGAGCTAAGATAGTGTGAATAATTTCACAATTTAGCAACACTGTCAAATATTTAATGTTTTTAAATATGTTAAGTCTGATATATTTCCTTTGGGAAACCCTGCACTAACATATATAGATGACCCAAACAACATGAATGCAAAACCTTACAACCAGGGCCCTTCAAAAACTCTTAATGATGGTTATTCTCCTCATCATCAGGACGGAGGCTCTTTGGATCAGGTTCTGAAAGAGGCTCGCAGAATTCCAGAGGAGATCTTGGGAAAAGTCAGCATAGCCGTGAGTGTTTACTTGAATAAGTTAAATTACAAAAGCCCAACATCAGCGTTAGTTTTAGATGTTCCACATTTTTTCCATGTGTAACATTGATCCACATATAAAATATAAATTGTATAAGCAAAAATATTAATGTCGAATGTGCAATCGGCCATTTAAATACATTAGAGCCATAGAATGTGGAGTGAAAGTAGAAGCTTGTACAATACGTTTTAACAGGCATAATTAGAGTAAAAATAAAATAAGTAAACATATATTTGAGCATATGAATTAAGCCAGATAAAATGATCCAGGTGTCTGATACAGGTATCTGTAACCATACAGTGCCACAAGTGAAAGTATCAGTCTGCTGTACTCTTTCTGCAAAAACGTTTGTTCATGCATCATTAGTATAGTTTTTAAAGCACATTATGATCTGCAGTTGTCACATTTTTGACTTAATCTTGAATTTTTTTAGCAGTAGTTCCTCCCAAATCTGTGTACTTGATAATTCAGTGGCAGAATTCAGTGTCTAGAGCAGTGTTGTATTTCATGCATGCTGTTAATAAATGTGAAATGTTCCTGTTGTTTCCACAGAGGAAAAAAAACTACTCGTATGGTGCTTTTTTTTTTTTCCAAACAGGTTTTAAGAGGTCTCGCTTACCTTCGAGAAAAGCACCAGATTATTCACAGAGGTAAAGAAATAAATGAACCCTTACTTTTTAAAACACGTAGGAGAACATTAAACAAGCAAAACATTTACAGGCAGAATAATTAAATTTATTAGAATACAAAACAAGTACAGTGGGTGCTTTCTCCGCTTTAAACTTAAATATTGTGCAGTTATTTATAGGCCAAATTTAAAGACAGTCTGAAACATGTATATACTGTAAAAAAGGTATGACAGCACTACATTTTTAAGTACAGATTGTACAGTTGATTGTAAGATGGCAGCTTTTTTAAAATTTTGTTTACATTGTTATTGTGCTTATAGAAGTCACAGTAGGACATATTCCTGTTTTTCATCCCCAAATATAAGACCTGTTGTAAGACCATTTAAGATATTTAAGACCCTTTATTACCTTAAATGTAATAATTTAATTTAAATGTAATAGTTTGTTCTGTCAAGCCCTGTCTAAACAAATCTACAATGTGCTGAAATAATTTTGTCAGTATCTGTCAAAAAATAGTATGCGACTTATCTTCACAGATGTGAAACCTTCAAACATCTTGGTAAACTCCCGCGGGGAGATCAAACTTTGTGACTTCGGCGTGAGCGGGCAGCTCATCGACTCCATGGCTAACTCTTTTGTAGGAACACGCTCGTATATGTCGGTATGTTTCCACTGGTGAGGGTTAGATGTGATGATCGTGTTGAAGTGAATGTTTGTGTGATCTCGTGTTATATTTGTGTGTGTGTTCAGCCGGAGAGGTTGCAGGGCACTCATTACTCGGTGCAGTCAGACGTGTGGAGTATGGGTCTCTCTCTGGTGGAGCTGGCCATCGGCCGCTATCCCATTCCTCCGCCCGATCCCAAGGAGCTGGAGGGCATCTTCGGCAGGGCATTGATGGATGTCGGGGAGGCAGGGACCCACAGTTCGTCTCCTCGACCCAGACCCCCTGGCAGACCCGTCAGCGGTGAGAAAGAGTTTGTTTATGGATGGCAGGAAGACCTCAGAGTCTTTGTGGATGTGTTTTTATTAGTCTGTGGTGAAACTTAACTATAAGAAGTAGTGGGGGATTTCTGTGCTACTAAGATTTTTGTCTTGTGCTCACCAAGGTTGCATTTATTTGATGAAAAATTGTAATACTGTGAAATAATTCCAATTAGTGTATATATGTATATTTCTATATAACATAAAATATAATAATATTAAACTATTTATGTAAATATTTTCTAAATCTATACAGTATGTGTGTATTTAGATATACATAAGTGCACACTGTAAACAAAAACATTTATTTTAGTCTTTATTTTATTAATCATGATCAATTGTTTGACAGCACTAACACCGGTTTCACACCGTACGCGTCAGCAGCGCAGAAGTGCACCGATTGTGCTTTCATCACTCTGCCAGCGTTTGTCACGTCACTGCAGCAGGCCAGCATTATTCTCTGAACACTGTGTGCTTTGATTTATGACACTGCCAGCATAATTTGTTATGAGACTGTCTATATTATAGTTCACAAAATAAACTTGAGCAAAGTTTTCAATATGTGTATAAGAAAAAATAGCAGAGCCTGTCAGGAAAAAATGACATCTCACATTTTGTATAAGAAATATTACATTTTGCCATGCAACGGAAGGCTTCCATAGATTGCTAGATTGAATAGATTACACTTTGAGATCCTTTGCCTCTAGTTTTATTCATTTAACAGACCTTTGAAGTTTGGGCAAAACTCGTGTTGTTGTTGTTGTTTTGTGTGTGTGTTTTTTTTTTTCATATGGTGAGTGTGAAACACGAAGCGCATCAATTACACGATTTTATAGTATAAGCTGGCGTTCCTTTTAAAAACAGCTGACGGTTTTTCCCGCTAATCAAAGAACTGGCTTTACTGACGAGATGCGCATAATATATCGTTTGATATATCGCCCATTTATTATTAAGTTTTATTATTAAGAGTTATTGTTCGAGTTTTATTTGTGGAAAACCTCAAATGCAGACACATAATATCTAAAGTTTGTTATACAATATTCTATTACTGCTTGAAAAAAAGAAAACTATTTTTGTCCAAATATTGTAAACATGATTTTTTTCTTTAGTGCACTGCAATGCACTATAGTGCAGTGTAGCTTAATTTTAACCCAAAGTGCTAACATTAGTTTCTCTTAAAGTATTTGTTTTATGTTACACTAAAACAGTGTCTGTCACTTAAGAACTTGCAGATCTGTTTACATTGATTTTGCACTACACCTGTCAAGGCAACTTTTAGCTTATGGCTGTGCCGAAAAAAGCCATTGATTGTGTTTCAGTAATGGAGCAAAATAAAGTTATATTTTTATATATATATGTGTGTGTGTTGTTTTTTTTTTTACTCTAAATATTGTGATATTTCGTAGGTTATCCTGCGCACTATATTGATAATCGTAGTATCGCGTTATCGTAATAGTTTCGATATCGTGAGACATGTAACGTGTATCGTATCGTGAGGTACCCTGTGATTCCCAGCCCTAGTGTAATGTAATGTTGAAAGCCAGCAGGTGTCAGTGTAAGGTCAGGGATCACTGTAGTACTGGTTGTTTAGGAGCAACATAAACATGATGTTACTCATTGCTCTCTATTAGCGGTAACTGGTGTGACTCATGGAGCTTCCTGTTCTCTTTCAGGTCATGGGCCCGTCATGGCTATATTTGAGCTGCTGGATTATATAGTCAATGAGGTGAGAGTCTTTTGCTTTCAATCACATGCTTATCTGATCTAATCTGATAAAAAACTACTGCTTTTAAGCTGCAGTATCTAAAAATATATGATGAGCACTAGTTTCCAGTCCAGGGCTCACTGTTCAAATGAGATCTGATGCTGTTATTAATGACTTTTATGTGTGTGTTATCTATCAGCCGCCCCCTAAGCTCCCTCATGGCGTCTTCACTCCTGATTTCCAGGACTTTGTGACCAAATGGTGAGTGTTGTTACTCGACAGATGCAATACAGCACATTTTTTGTGTATTGTCACATGTAATGGAGTTCTGGGATATAATTTACCTATTTTTACCTAAGCTTTTTTTCTTTGCGTTTTTTTTCTAGTCTGATTAAAAACCCTGCAGACCGAGCAGACCTGAAAATGCTGACGGTGAGAGCCCATTTCTGATGTTTTCATTCAAAACAATATAAACTAGTGCTGTCATATGATTAATCACATTCATAATAAAAGATTTTGTAATGTATACATGCATGTTCTGTGTATATTATGTACATACAAATACACACAGTGTATATAATTTTAAATATATATGCATGTATATATTCATATAAATATATACATATAATATAGAAATGTAACATTTTCTTAAATGCATGCATGTATATTCATATACATAGTAAATATACACAGCACAGACACGTATATTCAAATCAAAATAGACCCTGTTTACTTTTATGATAAATGTGCTTGATCATACTGTGTCTAGGGGTGGGCGATAGGATGATGTTTGATCATGGACGATTAAATGTTTTAAAGAATATCGTAGTATCATGCTCTTTTATCATCTCCGTCTCAATATGCTGTACGAGACATTCACATCAGTGTTAACTCACCGGACGAATTCTTGTCGATTAAACATTTCATACGTGTGCTGTCCGGATGAGCTTTTCTGGCACGTACACCTGAAGCGCTACAAGCCTGTCAAATAGCGCTTAATTACTGAACTAAGATATTTCTCACATGTGATTGTGGTAATACTGTCAAAAACACACAGCGTTAAACACAGTTGCTAAAGTGAAAGTAAACAATCAAGAGAAAACGTGCCAGTGTATTAAATGTGTGCAGCTCTTAAAGGGACAGAACTAAACACTTCACTCAAAAATGATAATTGTGTCATTATTTACACATTTACGTGTCCCAAACCTGTATTAATTTCTTTCTTTGTGCTAAACACAGAATAAGATATTTTGAGTAACCAAACAGTAGCTGGTCCTCATTGAATGTAATACAATGTTCAACAGAAAAAAGAAACT
>JAUMHP010000041.1:20122428-20137590 GCA_032361065.1 Enteromius trimaculatus | reverse complement strand
TTTTAAGATATCTCAGTGCAAGCTTTTTCCAGTTTAGACAGCTCTTGACATTTATTTTAATCTAGGACTAGTCTTAATCCCTGTTTGGGAAACTGCCCCATAAAATGTTAGAATTTAGTATGGCCATGTATGTTGTATTTTCTCCATATTTTACGTTAGTTTTTTCCTCAACTTATTTGAAACATGGACGTAGACCCTCACATTTAATATGCATCCTATATATATAAAATCTCTTTTCTTTTAGACCATCTCACACAAGCTCCTGCGTTTAATCAGTGTTTACCTGTTTAAAGTGTACAGCCCTTCTCTGTTTCTAACATTGCTCTTATTGTCTGTGTGGCTCTCTAATAGTGCCTCTATTTTTACTCTCCCTGTCCTCATCTATTTCTCTTTCCTTTCATTTTTCCTGCTCGTTCTCTCTCTCCATGTCTCCAGCTGTCTGTGGTGTTGGCCGCTCTCCAGGAATGGGCAGATGGCTCTGTAATTGGGAATGCATCGCTCTCTCTCTTCCTTTCTCTTTATTTCTTTCTTGTGTTCATGCATCTCCTTCGTTCTCATCTTCTATTTCGTGTCGTTTATTTACGCACATTTCATGTGGTTCTTTTCTTTGGATCTCTCCATCACTGACATCAGATCGCTGGAGCGTTGCTTGTTTTTGACCCCTTTGTTGTGTTTAATTGGCTTGTAATTTGGTCGCATGTTCATTATATTAACACCCTTTCAGGGCTAGACAGGCGTGCGTTGTTGTTTCTTTTGTTTTAGCGAATAACAAAGTATACTGTGTTTTCACGTCATGCCTTTGTGTGTGAAAACTAAAGATGTTCAGAGAAAATATGAATGGTGGATCGCCTGAACAACTAGTCATACTAAGAAAACCCTGTTTAATCAAATGTGCTTCAGGCACATTAGTAGTAGTAGTAGTAGTATGAAAAATAGGTTGATAGAGAAATCAACAAAATGCTAGTTGGCCAATGAATAATTTCTTATTGTGACTCAAGTGCAACAATTCATATACCATTTTAAAATTATGAATTGACAATAAATCTGTGATTAAATTGCCCAGCCCTAATATTTTGTAAATGTAAGGCAATTGTATAATTTAAATCAAATTAAATGTTGTTTTTATATATATAAATTCTTTTTTTTTTTTTTTTAATAAATGGGAAAACCATTTTATTTTTAATTAAATTTCTTAATTTTTACTTTTTAATTAACATTTTATTTAAATACATATTTATAATTTTAGTTTTTTTAATTGTATCTAATATATATATATATATATTTTAATATTCTATATTTTAAAGTGTATATAGTATTAATATATAAAAATATGCAAATGGCTAAGTTTATGGTAGCTCTTGGTTGAAATGTCAGGGTTATTTTGGTGAGTGCTTGCGGTTCCTCTTGTCTGCTGAATGTTGTGGTCGTTGGTGTGTTATTTTGGACTTTCCCTTGAGTCAGGGTTCGTTTTCTGATGAATGTTTCCTGATTTATTGCACATGCACACATACTGCGGCTGAAGCAGAACCGCATCTTCTGGACGATCTGATCACTTTGGTGTGCTCTGCATCACATTGCCATGACCTGAATCTCAGCTTTGGTTTGTGTCTGGCAGGTTTATCCCGGCTCCACCGGAGACGACTATAACACGGATGGCAACGGATACCCCGGATCCAAACCAGGAAACCTTTATCCGGGCTCTTTCTGGCCAGGTATGTGCCCAGAAGATGATGACAGCTGGTGTCTGTATGATTTGTTGGTTATATTAGCAATATTGTAAACTTTGCATTGCATCACCTGAAATAGTTGACATTCTTTTTCCCCTGTCTTTTTTAAATTTGTATTGTAATAAGTATTTTGTGTGGTGTTGTTTTTATCACAATATTTGACCCTATTTGAGCAGAAGACATTTAGAATGGACTTTGCAGTCCAGCATATTTGATCCAGATTGCGTATTTCAGTTCATATTAAAGCAAAAGCCTAAATATTGAAGACTTTACCCTATATTTACCCCATTTCAGAATTAGACATTTAAAATGCATATTTGGATTCAATTCATGTAAGAGCAAAAACATAAATATTTAGGTATGTATCCAATATAAAAAAGCTGACAACAAAATAAGAATGCTGCACTGGTCTCTTCACGTAATCAACGGTGTTCTTTGGATATTTGGAGATAAATGTCAAACTTAGAAGATGAAATACTCCAAGGGTAGTAATAAAATGCCTTTTATCAGCAGGGCTAAATCATTCAAAGTATAGATCTTCTTCAGGATCCACATCACTTCAAACATGTCGTCTTAAACAATTAGTAAGCAATCATAGACAGCTGCTTAATGAGTGGGAGTGGCTAGAGCTTTCTGTGTTGTATAAAACATACAAATATTCAAAAAGACAGAAAAGAAATCAAACAAACACTGTTTATTTAAAAAATGCAATTTTTTGCAAATGCAATTTTATTCATTTTGGTCAAATATTTGTGCGTTGTGATTCTAATAGATTCTAGTTTCTGTCTTTCATTCCACTGACCTCTTTCGGTCTGTTTATTTGATTATTGATGATAGTGCAGAGTAATGTAGCATCAGCGTCTGCTTCTTTTGCAGTAGCTTTACAGTTAATCTTGTGGTCAGTTTCTTTTGATTACATGTTTTGATCTTTTGAGTTTTGTGTTGTTTGGGTCTCTCAGATGGGCTTCCGGATCATTGGGGACAGTCTGGTTATTCTCCAGTCATGAATAGCTCTCCTCACATTGGTCAGCCAGCCCCGTTCCCCTCCATAAACACACAGGTGAGCCCAGGACTTCCTCATATCAAAACATTTTATAGATTTAAAAAAAAAAAAAGCAATTTCTAATTCTCAGTTGTTGTTGTTGTTTTTTTAGATTGTCCCGGTTTATTTTTAAAATACAAATTATAAATATATTTAAGTAAATGACTAAATCTGCATTATTGTAAATTTTTTTTTTTTTTTTTTTTTTTTTTTTTGAATTTCCCAAAATGTTACGTTTAAGTAAGTGGTTAAATTGGCATTTATGGTAACATTTCTCATTCTTCCAAGTATAGTTTATAAATAATTAGCTGTATAAATGTTTCTAATTTGTATTCTAAAATAAATTTTTGTTTAAATATAAATCATACATTCATATAAAAGGCCTATATTTATAGTTTGTTGTAATTTACTCTTCTCAGGTGAATCTATCAAATTTATTTATAAAATATTTATTTTCATCGTAATATGTTTGAAAATAAATGTTCAATATAGTGTTGTAGTGCTGTCAAACAATTAAATGAATACAATATAAAGTTTTTGTTTACATAATATATGGATGTATACGGTGTATATTTATTATATGTATATAAAGACATTCATGTATGTATTTAAGGAAAATCTGTTATAAAAATATTTAATGTATAACCATATGTAAAATATTTATATGTATATACATATATTCTTATATATACATAATAAATATACACAATACACCTACATATATTATGTAAACAAACTTTTATTTTGTATGCAATGTTGATTTAATAATTGCCAAAAGCTTAGTTGTGTCTGAGTCTAGTTGTTTAGTCATTGAATCATTTGGTTCAAAAATACTTCCTGATGACCTCATCTAGAGGATTTTTCCCCTTTCTGATGAGCCAGAGACCACAGAAGAAATGCACACACACATAATTACCACAGACCTTCATGTGGAAAAGTAATCGAACATTCCTGATGTTGCACCTGCTCTTTTTCAGCGTCTCAATAGCTTTCAGGCCGCACCAGAGCTGCGTGATAGATACCATAACATGTTTTCCACGTGCTGGTGAATAATTGTATGTGTGTGTCTCTGGCAGAAGCGGCAGCCCTTGCCCCTGTCTCCGCAGAACTACCCTCTTCACGGGAGCGAGGTCTTACCCAGCAGCTTCCACCCGTCCTCGGCGGGATACGGCGTTCCCAGCCACACGCCGCCCATCAGCGGCTCCGACGGCATCATGGGTAAGGCTCGCCACACACCAGAGCTCAATGAAATTGTTTCAGTGCGTCTGAGTAACACAAGCTTCGATCTCTGTTCACAGTCAGCAGAGCTGGAAACGCAGGCAGCTCCGGCGCAGAGATCGGGAAAGCGCTCGCTTCGGTGAGTTCAGTGTAATGTGCTGATAAACAACTGTTGTTTAATTTCACATTCAAAGTATCTGTTGTTTTAAGAATTTCAAATATCAGTGTTCAACATTTAATATGTGAGCCTGGATCTCAGCAGCACAGGTGTATTATCCAACAAAATTATACATTTTTCAATTATACATGCCAAAAATCATATTTATGTATGGATATTAAGTAAAAATCATGTTCCATGAAGATATTTGGTAGATTTCCTACCATGTATGTCAAATTAATTTTTGAGTCAATAAGTGCTGTCAAATTATTAATCGCATCCAAAATGAAAAAAAAGTTTACATAATATACATATGTGTACTAGGACTGAACAATTAATCTCTTTTTTAATTGCAATTACAATTACAGGTGACCCAATTATGTTAAAGTGACAATGCTTAAAGTTCATAGTTTAGATTTTTTTTGTTTTAATTAACAAATCCAATGTGTACTTTGAGGTTTAATACTACAGAACAGCATTAAAGGTTTGTCAGTTAATGTTTTCAGCATATGTTCATGTAAATGGCATGCAGTTGCTTCAAACTATGCTATAAACATCATTTGGTGTAAATAGTGGTAATCATAATTAAAGGGTTAGAAAAAAATTGAATAATTGCCAGTTATGGTTTTTGTCATAATCGTGCAGCCCTAAATTGTGTACTGTATTTATTATGCATTTAAGACAAATGTTGTTCATATATTAAATGCATTTATTTATAATAGTTATTATAACATTTAGAAAATATTTACTCTGTGTGTATTATATACAGTACACATGCATATATAAAGAAATACATTGTAAAATTTCTGTGGATGTCTTTCAGCCGAATCCTCTGACCTAATATTTTCTAATATTGTGATTTTCAGATATATCCCTCTGACAACAACAGCAGCTACTCCCCGAGTCCTTCCACTCCCGTGGGCTCTCCTTCCAATGTTGCTGGTGGGTTTCCTGAAGGTTCTTGTCTCATGAGCGGCTCTGTAGTGCCATCTGCTGTGTGATTGTTCTGATACCTCCACACACGAGTCTTTATTGACTCCTATGTCTGTGTTTGTTTTCAGCTTCTGCATCTCAGTGGCCCAAAGGCTCTTCTCAGTCTGCACCATCTCCCGGTTTTGAGCCCGGTCTGCAGGCGCTGGTATGTTCCTTTGCATCACCACAGAGCAGAAGAACTAGAAACTAGAGATTAAATAGACACTTAAGAAGGAGATTTTAGCCGTTTTGCACATGAAATATGCATGTCTTGTATTTCTAGAAACATCAAATAATATTAATGATCAGTATTTGAAGTCCACAGCTAAATTTGCATTTAGCTTATATGCAGAACATTGTACTGAATTTGAAAAAGTTAAGTTTCTCATTTAGCAGTTTTGTTTGCCTTGATGTAGAAAAGAACTAAACTGAAATGCACATTATGGACAAATGTAGAAAAAGTTGACAAAAATAAAAGAAACTTTACATTTTAAATGAAAATTGAAAATATTAAGAAAAAATGTGTGCTGTCAAAGGATTAATTGTGATTAATTGCATCCAAAATAAATATACTGTCTGTCTGTGTGTCTCTCTATATAGATATATATATATATATATATATATGTATGTATGTATGTATGTATGTATGTATGTATGTATGTATACATTTTATATACATGTATATATTTATATAACTTGTATATAAATATGTAATATATAAAAATGTTTTCTGAAATGTATACATGCATATTTGTATTTTTAAGTGCATAATATACACATAAATATAAACGTATATTTTGTAAACAAACCTTTATTTTGACTGATTAATCATTTGACAGCACTAGTAAAAGCAGATTTTAAAAATATGTAATATTTAGTGATCACATGGATTTAATAATTATTTTATTACTCTCATGAACAGCAAAATTAAAATGTTTTGTTTTGTGTTAAATATTTTGAACCATATTTGAGACAACAAATAGTCATAATTAACTTTTGTCCCCTCTTTTGTCTTTAATGCTCACAGAAACATCTCTGTTGCAGACTGTCTTTTTGTGCACGTGTTGGGCTTCAGCAGCTTGAATGATTTGTGTGTTTTACAGACTAAGATGGATGACCGTCTGGGTGAAGCGCTGCATGTGTTGAGTCGTCATGCGGTAGGAGCAGACATGCACAGTATACTGAGCGCTGCCGTCTCTGGACATCCGGCCGGAGCCGCGGCCTTGGGCTCCATCAGTCAGGCCTTCGGGCTCACCAGCCGTCTCCCGGGCCTGGTGAGTGTTTCCTGCTCAGAATTTTGTTTGTCATGGATTTATTGTTTAGACATGGCGAGGATGTATTGGCATTTTTTTAGTTTTAGTTGTTTTGGGGGTTTTTTCTCAAAGAAGTAAATATGTGGAAAAATGATTATAATTTTCGACCCTGACCCTTACCCCTGACATTCTGACCCTTCGTCTAAAATTCAGGAAGACAAAATGTAATGACAAAATAATACATTATAACAATACATTCAAAATGTCGATTTAAGTCAGTGAAAGCTGTTCTTACATTTTGAATTCCAGTATTGTCCATTTTCTGTTTTCTGAATTGTTTAGAAAAATTTTAATTACCAAAAAGGATATCAAATTGATCAATTGAAATCATAGAACTTTGCGTTTGATTTTAATACAAATGTTCAAATGAAATTTTATGAATTGATTTTCTTGAGCAAGCAACATACATTACTGTTTAAATCAAGGCATATTTAAACTCTGTTATTCCTGAAACTGTAGTTGCATGCTCTGGACTTTGCTAATGTCTCGTCTTTTATTGTCTGACATGATTGTTTAATTGTTTTCATCATTCTGTAGCATCCAATGGCTTTGGAAAGGCACAATATAAAGTAAACTCATTATTATTATTGTTATCAGTGTGTAATAACTGTCTCCTGCTCTTTCCTCTAGATGTCAAATCACAGTGATGATGCAGCAGGTTTACCACAGTCCAGTGCTCTGCTGCAGGGACACCACGCCCCTCATCAGGCCCCGCCCACTTCTCAGTCCGACGCCTTTACCAGTGAGTGCTGTTCTTTTGAGTTTTAATGCTATTTTATTGACATTGATTGATTGAGATTCATAAATGATGTGCTTTGTGCAGGTATTTAAGCAGATAAGCATGCAAAATGTTTTTGTATCATGCAGGCTTTTCAGATTCATAAAGTTCTCTGTGGCTCAAACATGGTGCTACAAACACCATAGGTCATAGGTTCGATAAAATGCATAACTTGAATGCATTGCAGGTCACTTTGGATTGAAGCGTGTGCCAAATGCATAAATGAGTCTAATTTTAACATCTAGAAATCAAACGCATCACCTTTTACGGGAATTACAGGATGATTTCACAGTGCTGTTGTCATCGCACATTGTGATCAGCGTTTTCTGCTGCTAATCTTATCATGTTTTTGTCTGCCAGGTCTTTCTCTGCCTCACTCTTCTCACTCATCCAGCTCGGATATAAAGCGGGAAGATAAGGAAGATGATGAGAACCTGTCTATTGCAGATAAATCGGAGGATGAAAAGAAAGATGGAAAAAGCCGCACACGAACGAGGTACTTGACGCCCCGCAAAACATCAGCTAATCCCAGGAGAAATGTACAGTACTGCTCGGAAGTTTGGAATAATTAAGATTTTTTAAATGTTTTTAAGACATCTCTTACATTCAGTAACTCTGCATTTATTTGACCAAAAAACAGTAATATTGTAAAATATTTCTGCAGTTTAAAACAGCCTTTCTAAGTGAATATATGATAACATATCAGTTATTTTTGGTATGTGCAGATGAATTTTCAGCATCATTACTCCAGTCTTCAAAAATCATTCTAACATGCTGATTTGCTGCTCAAGGAAACAAATGAACAGATTTTCAGATGTACAGAAAGTTCAAAAGAACAGCATTTATTTGAAATAGAAATCTTTTGTAACATTGTAAATGTCTTCAGTTTGACTTGCTCAAATGAATAAAGGTATTAATATATTTTGCTTTCATTTCATTTACCCCAAACGTTTGAATGATAGCATAAAAGGAAAAAAGGTTTCAGCATGTTTCTTTAGCAGCAAACCAGCAATAAATTGCATTTTACAATACATTCACATAAAAAACCACTAATTTTAAATTGCAATAGTAATTCAATTAGTTCAATTAGAATATTTTTAAGAAGTTTTTATAAAAAAACATTACTGGTGTCTATCTTAACAAATGCACTGACATGTTTTATGTCAAGTTTCTTTCCATTGAACAGCTCAGATTTACATTTTAATCTAGGACTAGTCTTAACCCCGGTCTGTAAAACCAGAGGAATATTAAAGATTTTACTCTATTTTTAGTTAAATAAATGCATCCTAGGAGAGCAGAAGAATCTAAAAGTCTTAATAATTCCACTTTTACTGCCAGTTTAGTTGCATTTAATAAAGTCAGTATACTTGACATTCCCACCTCCAGCAGCTTCAGGTTGGTCCATTTTAAAACCTTGACGTGAGGTACGCGTCGTTCCCTGTCAGTGTGCCCTGATTTTTTTTTGCCTGTAACCCCTCTCACCCCTTTATTCCTCTGACCCATGAAGTCAAGACGAGGATGCCGATGACGAGGACTTGCCGATTGAGGTGAAGGCGGAGCGGGAGAAAGAGCGGCGCGTGGCCAATAACGCCCGTGAGCGTTTGCGTGTTCGCGACATCAACGAGGCCTTCAAAGAGCTGGGCCGCATGTGCCAGCTGCACATGAACAATGAGAAACCTCAGACCAAACTGCTCGTCCTTCACCAGGCCGTAAATGTTATTCTCAACCTGGAGCAGCAAGTGCGAGGTCAGTGTGTGCGACTGACCTCAGATCAATGCTCAGACACCGCAGAGATTCGTCTGTGGTTGGGACACCTGAATGGGTTCAAGGGGTGGAGGACTTGTTGATAGGAGATGGATGATCTAGTTTATATGCTAGATGGATGAAAGCATTTGCATCTAGGTTCAATATAATTGAAAATATTTCAAGGCAAGACACTACAAGCGAAAATTCCCTTGTTAGTTTCGAAATTTTGGGCTATTTGTGTCTAGATTTAAATTACAAAAAGTTTTTTCTCCACTTTAGCAGCCCTACATAGACCAAAACTTAGGATTTTTTTTCCTCTCTATATTCTGAAGGTTTTTACTGACGGGTTTGTTCATATACCATTGACTTTGATTTATATATCATTTTATTACTAAAACAATGGCAAAAATGCATATCTTTAAAGACTATGATTTTTTAGCAGCACTTATATACACCAAAACTTGCATTTTTCTTTTTTTTCTTCTCTATATTCTGAAGGATATTACTTTGGGGTTTGATCATATATCATTCACACCGACTTACATCACACTTTATTCCTAGAAACAAGGTGAAAATGTATTGATTTCTATCTTCTAGCATTATTTTCTGATTTGTTTATTTAAGCATAACATTTCAGAAAACATGATGTAATTAATCGACTGTGGAAGTATGGTGAAATTATTGTTTTAAGCTATTCACAAGTGGTGTCTTGCCTTAAAATAAGCCCTAGAAACAGCCTAGCCTAGCAACCAGCCGAGTTGCATTAAACTCGAGAATATTTTCTTTTAATAGTATCTCAAGTTATTCAAATGTATATTATTAAATTTACATATTAAAATATATTAATAAAATGGTGTTAATTCTTTTGGAATGCTATAAATGAAGTGTTATTTATCCCTCCTGCCTCCCTAGGCCCACTCAGGTGTCTGTTTAGGGTGATTGTGGGACTGTCTGCACTTTCTGTAACTGTGCATGTGTTTTCTATCTGTCATTTCATGTTTAGCACTCATCCCCTTTCTGTTCATCTCACCTGCTTGCAAGACCCATGCAACTAACAGACTCAGATTAAAGCTAATTTGAATAGTTAAAGGTGTAAATGTAAATTTGTCATTTACTCACTCTAGGGAAGTTCTGAAGGATTTTAGAGTGAATGAACAGTGACTGTCAACCCAAAATAAGCATTACAAGAGTATCCCAAATGTCTTGTGCACCACATTCCTTCTCTGGGTCTTTTTGTTTTGTTTGGGATACAGACATGACTTTAAAGCCCGGGACACACCAAACAGACAATAATGATTGCAAACTAACACGTTTTATGCCTGCATGAGAGAAATAAGGTGTCTATATTAGGAGATATCAATTGTATATATTTATCAGTTATAAGGAGAAACCGAAACAAGGATGTACGAGATGCACACATATATGAAAAGCGTTAACAAGGCAGCGCTGGCTTACTGTTTTAAATATATTGACTGCAAGTAACTTTATTTTAAATGACTCGTGTTATGAAAATATTTGCATACTGGAATACTTGAAGAATTAGAACAGTCTGTGCCGCCTTCATTTACTTATTTGATTTCATTGCTTTCGCTTTAATTTTCCGGCTTTTAATTCTATACTGAGCATTTAATTGGTTCTTGCTCACGCAAATTGCCCTGAACCCAATGTGACCTTGGACCACAAAACCATATTGACTCACAGTCACAGTCAATTTTATCTACAAATTTACCTGTGCTACTTATGACTGCTTTTGTTTTCCAATGTTTTTACTATTCAATATTTTTTGTTAATGTAATTGTTTTTATGTATTTTTTTTAAATGATCAATTTTAACTTTTTCAGTTAGTTGCCAAAAAAGTAACATTATTGAGTTTGTTTTTCATCTAATATTTTATTTTGCTTAAACTTTTTTTACCAAAATGTTAATTAAATTCAGCTTGAATACAATACAATTCATTTCAAAAATGTTTTTAGTATTTTTACATTAAGAAAACATGTTAATTTCAAGTACTCATATCGCTGACAGTTAGTAGTACAGCCTGGATATTCTCATTTAAAATGCGCAGTTGAAGCCCTCAACTGATGTTTATGTTGTCATGTCTTGTTTTGGCCTGAAGCGCCACCCTCCATCTATCTCCCAATCACACGAAGTCAGTAGAGTTTCGGCATCCAGGTTGTGTCCTCTGCAAAGCTGCAGCAGCTACTAAAAACTGTCTAACATTTCGAGTACGAAACCTAAAAGACCTCGCTATGAATCAAAGTGCGCTATGTGACAAAGTGCGAAAAAAGACAAGGGTTTGCATTGGAGAAGCGTTTGAACGATGGAGACAGATAAAAGCAGCTTATCTGGCAACCTCTAGTCAACAGGGAGGGGGAGGGGAGACACCGCTCAACAGTATTTTGAAAGTGGTTGCAGTACCAGTTTTGGCCATTTCTTACATACAGTTCCTTTAGCAATAGTAACCCTTGTGCAGTCGCACAATAAAGGCTTACATTTGAATACATTTCTTCATGAAACATGTTCATTTGACTTCAGAAGACTTTAAATGTAGTGCTCTAGTCGCATGGACTACTTTATGGTGCTTTATTTGGTAATTTTTGCGGTTGTTCCCAATTAATTTCCACAAAAGAAACTCACACGAGGAGGGTTGAGTAAATGAGATCATTTTGATTATTCCTTCAAGACTAGTATGAGTGAAGCAGTTTACAAATAATGCATGCAACCCTCCTGATTTCCACGTTAGCCCTCATCTATGCTTCTGTTTTGCTTTCTAGTTGTTCATTCATTTTTAAATCTGTATATACCGCACATCTTCTGGTTTTCTTTTTTTCCCCAGTTTAACTGTTGCATGTCCGTAACCCCTCCTATCTGCTGTGATCCGCTTTTTCCTCAGGCATTAACACCGCAGATTAGAAGAGGCGGACTCTTTCTTTTGTGTTTCTTTCTTAACGTTTTACTCGCTTCAGATTGTACTGGTCTGATTAATGCTTGCATGTCATGTTTAACCCTCTGTTTGCCAGGTTGTTTTTCTTTTTACCCATTTCTCCATCTGTTCTTCAGCCCTTTTCTTTGCAGATGGCCGCAGTGGTTTTTAGTCTCATGCTTCATAAATGCATCTCAGCAGCGGGATGCGTTTACGATGAGACAGTCGCATTCACCTCATCCTGTCTTCTGTCTGGCTCTCTCAGTGGCAGTGTGTGTTTCTGTTCGGTTCTTGGCAGACGGTGCATCTCTCTCATCTTGCTGTCCTCTCGTCTTGCGCTCTTTCGCTCCGCGGCAGATCCCACAGACCTCCTGAAAGCCACTGACTCTCTAAAGCGTTGCGAGCTTTGAAGTTGCGTGTCGGGTAATGACGAAAGAAAGATGCTCAGGATCGGTTGCGTCCCGCTCTCCTCTCTCCGCACCGCCACTGGATCCCTCTCTGCAACCCTCGTTTAACTGGAATCAGTGCCGTTTTAATTAAATTAATCTGTTCGGACCACTTTACATTGGTGTGGAATTTAGAATGCAGCATTTGTTTCTGCTTTTGTGGTGTTTAACATGTAAAAAAAGGATTAATGACACTAGGGGTTTTTCAGGGAACTTTCAAAGGCCAGTTTATTTGTATAGCACATTTTGTACACAATTGTAATTCAAAGTGCTTTACATGAAAGGAATTCAAATAATCATAAGAAATAACAACAGCATAAATCATAAAATTATCACAACTATAAAACAAGGAATTTTAAAAAATGTAACAGTTAAAAAAAATATTTCAAATTAATTTAGTAGTTAAAAATAGAAATGATTATACATAAAATACATTGCAGAGTGCTTTATTTATATATATATGTTTTATTTAACAATATTTAAATATTTTATAGAAAAATGTATGCATTTAAAAAAATGACAATTGCAATGTGAAGTGTTATAATTTTAATAAAATTAGAATTTGTAATTATAATGCAAAATAAAATAGTTATAAAAATAGTAATTATTATTTACTCAATGTATGTGTGTATATGACTTAAAATTAAAATGATAATAAAATATACAATGATACTATATAATACTTTATAATTATGTAACATCAGTTATTACATAAATTGTATATATAGCATTTGTATCTTAAATTATTATTTAAAGAAATGATACATATAAATATACATTAAAAATTTATGTACACTACAATAACTGTATACATATATAATGCATTTTTATTACTATAAATTAATTTTTTATATATATATATATAAACGCACACATTCATTAAAGAACAATTTTGAATTAATTTACAGGAATTACCAGGTTTTTTAGTCCTAGTAGTTGAGGAGTGTGGTTCTTTTAAAGCTAATGAAGCAGCGAGTTGATTTAGCTGTAAAATGGTCTTAACGAGAGGCTAGTTGATTAACGAGCGCGTCACCCTGGCAGCAGTGTGTCGGAGGAGTGTCTGACTGTGGAGGAGAAGGAGCAGCGCGAGCGCGAGAGGCGCATGGCCAATAACGCTCGGGAGCGGGTTCGAGTGCGCGACATTAACGAGGCCTTCAGGGAGCTCGGACGCATGTGTCAGCTGCACCTGAAGAGCGACAAGGCTCAGACTAAACTCATCATCCTCCAGCAGGCCGTGCAGGTCATCCTGGGCCTGGAGAGACAGGTGCGAGGTAGGACCAGCCCTCCGAGCCGCCACCGTCCTGCCGAGAGTCAGCAGACACACACATACACAAACACATTCCGCTGCTGCTGCTGAGAGCCGCGTCTCTGTTCTTCTGCTGCTGCTGCTGTGTGTTTGTGTGACGCTGACCTTCAGCTTCTTTCTGCTCAAACTCCTGCCACATTAACAGACTTTCCTGTCAGTCTTTCATTATAAAGCGGGAGCAACTAAATATGTTCAGGTTCATCTCACAAAAACATGTCTAGATCATATTTCACCCAAAATAAAAAGCAAGGTATTACCACAGTATATGTCTAAAAAAGCTGTGGTGAAGAGATGCCATCAGATCACGCTACGTTGTTACTGGTTTCGTTAATTAACATTACAGTTTGTGGCATTGAAAACTGCTTTATGATAAATATTTTTTTATTTTCATTATTCTTAAAGGTAATGGTCATTATACTTGTTTATTATGAATAAATATGGTTAGCTGAGGTATAAATACTTAAAATAATCAAATAGATTAAAAAATGCCTTGTAATGGGAATATGTGTGTTTTTGGGATGAGTTATGAGCCAGACATGTAGCTGAAGTGAATGATGTTGTGCTTTCTTCCTCCCTCCCTGCTCCTCTTCATCATGTGTTTGACTGAGTTTCTTCATTACTCTGTAGTCTGAGGTTAAACACTCACAGCAGATATTAATGTGTGTTTCTCAGAGCGTAATCTGAACCCGAAGGCAGCGTGTCTGAAGAGGAGAGAGGAGGAGAAGGTCACAGGAGATCCACAGATGCTGTCCGGTCTGGGAGGAGATGGACACGGACATATGTAACGCTCAGGTGAGCTGCACAGAAATATTCATATCCTGTTTAGGCATTTTGTGGTTGCTTTTAACCAAAACAAGTTGCATTGCATTAAATGTATAAATCTGCTTAGCTTATATATTCCCTAGATATCAAACCCAGAGGTTTTACCAAGTATCAAATTAATTTTATTTTATTCCCACAATTCTTTTTTTTTTTTTTCTGTTTTGCTTGCTCTGTATTCCATTTTTCAATTTTAATATTTCTGAATTCCTTTTTAGTGCTTAAATAAATGTTTAACATAATTAAAATTTTAACTAAATATATTGTAATTTTTAACTAAAATTACATTTATTATCTGTCTATGGCTATGAATTTTTCTTTTGACAATTTATTTATTTTTTTCTGCGTCTTAATATTCTGGATGACTTTTTTTTTTCAATTTGTTTGGATTCTGAATAAATAGCTTATAAAAGTTTAATATAAAGATATTTTTTGTCTTATGAATTATTATTATTATTATTTTTTTTTTTGCCATAATGTTTTTTTATCATTTTGGATTCCATCTTTTTGGTTACATGCTATTAATTAAAAAGAATGTTTAATTAAAATCTTGAAACCTATGTAATATGTAAAGAATAATTGATTACGGGCCGTTGAATTATTAGAAAAATAATGCACACCCGAGGTGGTGATGCGGCTTCCGCTTATACTACGGTTGCCACACCTCAAGACATCGATCAGATGATATATTTCAAGGGATTCGTCCGGTTTTTCT
>JAUMHP010000041.1:20076793-20091711 GCA_032361065.1 Enteromius trimaculatus | reverse complement strand
TTTTAGTGATTTGTACAGAGAGCCGTGTCGGATCTGAGCCGCTCGTTTTCTGCTTTTCGTCCCCAGACGTCATTTAAAAGTAGTGTAACTGGTTGAAAGGTACAAGAAGCTAGTAGTTTTTCGGTTGTGTGTGCGTGTATGTGACGTGTTTTGGTATCGGCGATGAAGGTCATGTGACTAGTGAAGATTGGCCTGAAGTCGAATGGTTTCCTCTTTAGTTTTTCTTTTCCTCAAACAGGGTTCGCTGGGGACGATCTCAGGCGGTTTTGCATCGGAACGACGTCAGACGCTGTTTTCCCATGATTCATTTGTGCCCTAAACTCGCTCGGCTTTTACTTTTCGCTTTAATTCCTTTTGTACGCAGAACCAAAAGTGATTTCAATAACCGAATTTCAGGCCTAATTGTAAATATCCTGAATTACAATCATTGGGATTCATTTTAAAATGTACGATGGAAAAGGTTAATGTAGTTTTTAAAACACGTATCATTATTTGTAAGTTAAACTCTCTGCATGTCTTGAAGCCGTGAGGCATTAGCTAATAATTTTCTAAAAACTAAAAGACAAAAAAAAAACTTTTTTTACACATTTTATTTTTACAATTTATTTGCTTACCTTGACGTAAATATCCCAGATTATAATGTGACCCTTTTATTACAGCAAATTTATCTTTATTTTCCATATTTCCGTTTCCTGTGTACAACATATAGGCAATTTATAACAAAATGAGAAAAAATTATTGAAGAAATTTAAAATTGAAATATATTTTATTTGAAAGTTTATGGACCTTTTAACCGTGAGCTGGAACAATTGTATACACGTATAATTTGAGCTGACTTGACGGTTATAAGAAATGTATCAAGAGTTTTATTTTTTATGCTTCTTTAATAAAATCTTGTTTTTGTTTTTGTACTGTAAAACAATAATCCTGTGTCCGTGTCTTTATTTCTGTGATATTAAAGCTGTTTGGTGCATGTGATGATAGATTAGTGTTGCCTTCAAATTATTTTTAACCTCATCCCTTTTGTAAAGGAAAGTATTATATTTAATTAAAACTAAAACCTGTTTCTTGAAGTAAAATAAGCAAAATTTCTTATTTTCATTAATTTTCATTTATTTTGACATGTTTTTTTTTGAAGGGACGTTTTTGTTAGTTTTTTTATTTGTCTATATAGTGTTTTTTTTCTTTTAACGGTTTGTAAAAAAATTGTAATGTAAAAAAAAAAAAAACTAACTAAAAATAGTGGTTACTAAATGTACTTTAACCATCATAAAACTTGGCAAAACATCCATCTCAAATCCTCAAAGATGTTTAAATATTAAGCATTGCAACAGAATAATAGCTATCTGTGTAGGAAGCTTTGAAATCGAGTTAATTCTTAGTTTAGCTTCAAGTAGCATCTCATAAATATTTAATATAATGAAGATTTACCAATGTGAAGCGTTACATAAGGCAGTTTTATAAGAGAAAAATATAAGCTTAAAAAAAGGTTTGAAAAAACGTGACTTGCTGAATGAAAAAGTAAGTTTAAAATGATGTTTAATAAATTTTAAATTTTCCTCTGATCAATGGTTACTTCTATTTTCACAAGACAAATCAAATTAATATTACATCAATAATGTTGAAATTCACCACAAAAATTAAGATGGAAAAAAAAAAACTTTCAAAACGGGAACAAGCATATTAATATGCAAGTGTTAAATATTACTAATTACTCATATCCATTGCTCACATCAGTGCATAAATAATTTGCACTATTGTTAGCAATATAAAGTCACTTGATGTCTTCAAATAATAATATTAATAAATGCCCACACAAGTTTGTTTAATTTTAATTCCTAATAGGTTATTATGGTTACTTTATTTTTTTGAATAATTTTTTCAAGAATAAAAAGTCTATATTTTGGGAACAACCCATTTTTCCTATAATGACATAGAATATGTTTGTTAATAAAAAAATAAGCATGGAGTGGCCTGCTGGTGTCAATAAGATGAGGAACACGGTTGCTTGATCATTATTGTTTTAATAATTAAGCAAATGCTGCAGTAATCCACGATCATCCTCATTAAGAACAATCAAAATGGTTAAAAATGAAATTAGAAACGTTCTCAGTATAAAACACCCGCTCATGCGACATTCACATCGGATTCAGTTCACAAGCTCTTTTGGAAAATCAACAGTGAAGTCAATGGTCAGTAAGTGGCAGCTTAACATTGAGGTCTTCCCATCATGCACTGGTTTACTGAGAGACGGGCAGCACTGCAGTGTCATGCACGCATGCATATGAGGATCTTCATGCCCGTTTGTGCTTCAGCGTGTGTGTGTGTGTGATTTAATCACATCTCTGATGTCAAAGGCTCGTGTGAATCAACATTCAGTGGCTGGGTAGCGTTTGGTTTCAAAGGAAATCAAGTGCGGTGAATTCATACAACAACGAAAAACATCAGTGCTAAAATTATGTAACAAGTAGCCAGCAGCTAAAGTCAGCCATAAGGTTATTTTAAATGTAAAACAAAAAATATATATAACATGGAATATAATTCATTACAATTTTCTTTTTATTTAAAATGTAACACACACACACATATATATGGGTCAAAGATGAAAAAGGGTTTAACCATAAAGACTAAGTGTGATTGAGTGTAACAAATCCTGTCAGGCATATTTGCAACAAAAATACATGTGATGCATTTAAAGATGAATTACCTTCATCCCAAATAATATGTAATTTGATATTTTTCACAGGTCAGTAAAGATTTTTACTCATTTAAAGCACAATAAAATTTTATATACTTCCTTATTTTTTTCATGTTAGACTTTTTACATAAATATTGTTACACTGAATGATAATGTTACATCATTTCAATTACATTTTGTAATTTTTTTTCAAAAAACTATAAAAGTAGACACATTATTAAATGTAAATTTAATTTAAAATTGTGAGAAAGAATTTATGTCTTTGACCCATACATATAGCTATTTATAAGTGTGTGTATGTATATATATATATATATATATATATATATATAAATAAATTCATGAAACTTAAAAGAAAATAATAAATAATGACATATTTTAAATCCTGTATGACATTAACAAACAGATATAAGCAATAAAGTAAAATTGCGGCACAAAATGATGAATATATAGATAAATAAAAAACAATATTTTTTCTTTAGTGCTCTGATGAATCACTGTCAATAACAGGTACATGTAAAAAAGAAACAAATCCGATCACAGCTGTGAGCACATCCTAGCAGCAGTGTGTATGTACAGCCATAATAGCTGCTAAACATGTGAACTCAAACCAGCGACTAACTTTACAAAGACACTTAATTGCACTGTGGTTTAGTCTAAAACAGCAGGTGAGAACGACTGAAGCCCTGCGTGTCTGACTCTGATCTTCTGTCCTGTAAAGAGATCCTCAGAATCACGCTTCGTCCTCACAACGCTCACCAAATGAAAGTCCATATGACTTCTTATAGTTTTGTGAGAGGATGTGAGCAGACTCTAGTCTTTTCCAGGGGAAGTCTTGCACGAGGATGAAGGACCATCCATAAGAGTTGAGTCCAGTGTATTGCTCTAGAATTATGCATTATTGAAGAAGACTCACAACGAAGCGACACAGCAGTCAAAAACATGAAGATGAGATCATTTCTGCCCTTATAATATTCAGACTAAATGTCAGAAGTGCTTTTTGCATTTCAAACCTCGATACAGCATCAATGACCAGGGTTATTAAAATCAAATACAACCATAATATTTATTTTCATTTAATGATGTACTAAAATAGCTCAAAAGTAAATAAAAATATATAAAATATTAAAAAATGTAGACAGACACAAAATAATAAAAATATCAAATTAAAATGAAAACAATATATATATAAAATCCAATTCAAAAATATTAACGAAAACTAATATTATATCAATCATATTCTAAAAAAAAGGCAACATAATTCTTAAATTTTTAAAACTTAAATTATTACATTTTGTTATGGTTTTGGTTATATTTATATACAAACATTTGCTACTTGAAATAAAATAAATGAAATGTAAAATTTTAATTGAAAAAGAAAATAAAATTTTACAGCTATTTGATGACATTTTACTTTTTCAAATTTTTGTATTAATTTACCTTTTTAAAACAATATACCTAAAGATGAAATAAATCTACTGCAACAATGTATACAAAAACAACTAAATTACTAAAAAAAAAAAAAATTAATAATGAAATAAAATTATTCTGTTTTTATGTTTTACTTTATTTTAACTAGTTGCCAAGTTTCATTAACAACAAATTACTGAAAATGAATTGAAAAAATTGCATTCTAGCCATTTGACTTCTGCCACGCGTCTGTGAGAATATAAAGCCCTCGGGGAGTGTTTGTGGATGCCCTGCAGTGCGAGGCCCATGATGCTCTGCAGCAGCTCACAGTGATCACATGCTGGAGACGGATGAGCGACGCAGACCTGGACTTCATGCAGGAAGAGCAAAGACAGTGCAAACCAGTCAAAGCCTGAGTCAGCAGATCTGCTTCTGCGGGTCTCAAGGCCGTGATGCATTGTGGGTAAGGGCATGTGAAGCCAAAGTCACTGACTAGTCCTTCAACTACTGACTAGTGGATTAGCAAGATTTAAAGGGGAGCTTCCAAACACATTCACCAGCAGTCAACAGTTAAGAGCTGCATGATTCAGTGAGGAAAAACTTAATACTGTTTATATATGCACACACACACACATTTTGTACAAATCATAAACATTTTCTGTTTCATTTTAATTATTTTGTAATTTTATTTTTATTATTTTTTAATGTATATATAGTTTTGATTTTATTTCAGTTTTCAATACTAAACCCGATACTAAAATAATAAAAATGGAAAAATAATAAAACAAAAAAAAATATATATATAGATATAATTTATATATATAATTTAATTATATACATACATGTTTATCATATATATATATATATATATATATATATATATATGAGAAACAATGATGCTGTAAATGAATAATTATTAAAGAAAAATATATATACCTTTTTATATTTAATAATTAAGTGTAAAAAATGGATACTATTTTAATTTTTCATTGTTAAGAGGATTTTCTACAAAGCTGCTCTGAAACATGAGAAACAGAGCTCTGCTCTGAAATTATGAAAACAGCTATACAAATAAATCTGACAAAAAAAATTTAACAACATAAGAAATATTACAATTGTAATATTTGTGTAAAATGAGTGTTCAAGAAAAATATAATATAATATTTGAATCATCAGTCTTATTTTTGGAGAAAATCACCGAAAGTCCTTAAAGCTCCTCTTTTGTTGACAAATGCTAGTTTATAAGTGCTTCTGATTATAAGTTTGGAAAGATGTATAAATTGTGTTTTAAATGCACGTTATAAACCACTGAAGGAAGATTCGTGTGGAGCAGTGTTTAGTGCATCTTGAGCTGCTCGTGTGTAAATGAACACTGTATATAAATCGTGCAGCTCTACACACATCAAGACAAGTTAGTCATGTGAAAATTGTGCACATCCTGATTGGATGTGAACCAAGCCTTCAGCAGTGTGGTGATCTCTGATTGGTGGAGACAGCGTAACGTTTAAAGCAGTGTTGTGCTAAAGATTAGGGCTGTCTGCCAAACTTCAACACGGCCCATGGAGTGCAAAATAAAGCGTGTACAGCCTTCTCAGCAGAATATTACAGTCAACATGAACGAGCACTTCCAGACTTCCACAATATGACATATTTCTAAGAAAAACAAGACTTGGTACTTGAAATGAAATGAACAAAGATAAATAATTAAATATAAAAAAAGGTTTAACTTTTATTTTAAGCTAGTTGCGACTAATTTGCAATATTATATATATGCAATATTTTTCAATTACATTTTTATTTGATTCCTGTTTTCACTTAAATTTTTGGTTAAATTTATGTTTTCATATTGTTTAGTCATTTTTTTTAACTAATGTCTACATATTTTTTGAAAACAATTATTTCAGTTTTAGTTTCATTATTTTAGATATTATTTATTTACATATTTATTTAATTATTTTAGACAAACCAAATTAAAACCAAAAGTATATTCAGATTAAAAAAATAATCAAATTGACAAAAACAAAATTACTAAAACTTTGAATTAAAATGAAAACATTTATGATTTGATTTTTCCGTCAGTGACGTAAACAGGGTTGATGTTCAATTCAGGTTGTGATGAAATATATGATATTATAGTAAAATAAATATATAGTTTATTCACCAAAACAGATCACTCCTTTTTTGTATTTTCAAAAATCCCGCTTTCAAAATATTTTCATGTTTTTTATTGTGCTAGTTAGCTAGTATTTCTAGTTAATACTTGACCAAATCAAAATGAACCTAAGCACAATGAAAAAGGCCGATTTTTGAGAAGTGTTGTAAACGGAGTGATGTGTTTCCTCAGACGAGCAGGGGTTGTTGTTGACATCATTATTTGGAGCGGTGAGGGGGTGTAAAGGGGCTCAGCTGCCGCGGCCCTCCTCGGCCGAGCGCTGGTCAGACTTCAGCTTGACAAACTCTTTGGCCACCTCGTCGTTGTTGCGCTGTGAGAGGATGCGCAGCACCGTGAGGCCCGTCTCGTCCATGTGGATGCGTTTCCCGAGCGGGAGCCAGACGGCAGCGCTGCTCCGAGACGCCAGCTCCTTCAGCTGCAGCACAGCCATCCCCACGCTCCGGTCCTCACGAGCAAAACAGTAGTCCTTCACACACACCTGCAGCTCGTAGCCCTCGGGACCCAGCTCACTGCCCAGCACACTACAGAGACACACACACACACATTCACAGTCTGTTTTCTTATGGAATTATGTAATCCTGTATTAGGCTAACTGAGACTTGTTATAGCACTATATCATTGCTCCTTTGTTGGTTCTGATTGCTTCCCTTGTCCTCATTTGCTATTATTCCAAAGTTACGAATGAGGACAATATAACAATACTTAATATTGAATTATCATATTTCAGTGTACACTATTTTAGTTACTTTTTAAATTTGTTTTCACTTTAATTTTTTATTATTAGAAAAACATTAAACAAGTATTTTTTTATTGATTTTATTTTAATTTTAGTATCCAGTTAGACTCAAATTGAATTTTTAATTGAACTGAAATTTAAATTGAAATAATATCTAAATTGTACAGACATTTAAAAAATTTATAAAAGGACAAAAACACAACAAACTCTTTGGAAGTGGCTTTGAAAAAAATCATATGCTAAATGACTAAGTATTGACTAAATGTACTAAATGTAATTTAGATTTTAGTACTCTTATTATCTAAATTCATTGAAATAAATCTGAAATACAATCGAGTATGAATATTGGAATTAACTGAATGCTAAATGAAAATATTAAGCTGAAGAAGTACTAAAATTATTAAGGCTGAAGCTAAAATGTGTGTTTTTTTTTTTTTTAAATAACTGAAATATGCTCAAATAAGTAGCCTATAGATGAAGAACTATAGTAGAGAATAGTAGTTAAAAAAATTGATAGATTTAAATATGAATACTAAACACTAAAATTGCTCAAATGAAATTTATTTTGTTTATTTAAACTAAGCTGAAACATAATAACCTAAATATCAGAAGCTGATTTTGCTAAATACTTACTGAACGTACTGAATACCAGATGAAATATGAGCTTCTATCTAATATTTCTATGTTATTGTATAGAGTTGTAGTTAGTGTGACCAGACTCTGTGACAGACGTACAACTGGAAGGATTCGGCGAACTTGGGCGACCAGCTGTTGTTCTTGGATTTGGTGGCAAACTTCCTCTTCTTGTCGCTGAGATGCGGGCCAATGATGTAAACCTCCACGAAGGGCCGGAATATCCCCTGCGTCTGCCAGCGAATATCATTGGCTGCCACCACTGTCAATCACAGCATAGTAACAGCATTAACCCCGCCCTGTGATGCTCACACAGAGAGAAGAGACAGACAGAAGCACCTTTAACTGTGATCTTGTGTCCTCCTGTGCTCGGGTCGCTGAAGATCTCCACGGTCATACAGACCTCACCCACCGCATCATCCACACCTGAGGCTGAGCAGGTCAAAGGTCAGAGTTAAACAGCAAGGCTTCGAAGATTTTATGATAGTCCAACACAGATTTAATGTGCATTTGTGAATGTATTGTGCACTGCATTTACTTTACACTCTTAAAAATACAGCTGCTTCACGATGCCAGAGAACAACCTTTAACAATTAACATCTGAAGAACCTTTCTGTTTCACAGAAGGTTTTCTTTGTAGTGAAAGTATGTTCTTCGGGTTATAAAAAGGTTAGAGAGAATGAATGGTTCTTTGTGGAACCAAAAATGGTTCCTCTGTGGCATCGCTGTGAAGGAGCTTTGAAGCACCTTTATTTCTAAGAGTGTATTTATACATTTACAACCTTTTTGTAGGCAAAAGTTTTCAGATATGTGGCAAAATAAAAGCGCTATGATTTCAAACGTTAAAGCTTGATTATTTGAACATTTACAAAAGTAAAGAATTTAATACATCCATATTAATATTATACAATAAAAAAATGTTAAAATCTTATTTTATCATTCTTGATTTTACAATACAAAAGTACTTTACAAATGTAAGTGCTGTCAAATTATTAACCATAATTAATCGCATCCAAAATAAAAGTTTTGGTTTACATAATATATGTCTGTGTACTGGGTCCCCTTTTAGTCGGTCACTCTGAGTCACGTCGGATTGGCAAATTGGGATCTCGCTTAGAGAGGACCAATCTACTTTGCCTGTATGAAAACACGCAAATGAACACTGGCATGCACTGATTACATCCAGCTGCAGCTGATCACCGCGTGAGTATAAACAGGCAGCAGATGCATGCATCATTAACTTTTCGCTTTGGAGCCAAGCTTATTGAAATTCTGCTCCTCCCGATCTACAACTTGGATGGTGGCTGGTGATACAGTGTTTCAGCGGCGGAGGTACCAGTTCGAGTGGATTGCCACAGTGTGCAGGCGACCATCTCCTCTGTGCGCCTTAGCACACACAGAAAGAGCTCATTTCTATAAGAGAGCACTTCACGGGTGGTACGTCTTTTTTTAAAAGATGCCATAGCACCTGTGCCTTTCTGGATGCAGACGTTATCTGGCACCGGGTGACGGTCACGAGAGTTGCCTCACGTGCCTGGGCTTGATGAGTGGACGAGACATGTTCCTGTTGTGGGAAGATGACCATCTCAGGGCTGCAAACCGAAAAAAATAAATAAAAACACTCCACTACCTGCAAGGGGGCGGGGTGCTCGTTCCTCTGCCTAGATCAAGGGCCCGCCCTGGTGAAAGCCGGGTGAGTGCTTTTGACAGAGATCCCAGCAGAGGGGATCGGGCTCTATTGTAAAGCTCCACCCCGGTACCTTTCTACCTGGAAGTACATGAAGAGCTCACCAGAACATTAACGGCACCTTTCTCTGCCAGAAACCGATCTGGTGGCTCTTCCTCCTTCACCACCCTTGACAGCAGTGCAGCTAGGGGGTATATGGGGGTCCCCCCAGTGGAGCGGTTGCTAGGGAGATCATATGCTCCCCTCCCGGGCCTGTAGGCACTTGTCAGCTCCGATCTGCAATGCTTGTGCGGCCTGCAGAGGAGCTGCATCTGCAGTACGCGCTACGTCGTTGTTGCAAGTCCATCAGGCCAAAGCACTGAGAGACCTGCAAGACTCTTCTTAAAGGCTATGTGGCTGCCATTGCTGTGAACCACGACCCCCATAAATGTCAGGTCTGAGGGTAAGCATGACCTGGTCATCAGGTTCCATAGGGGGGCCAGAAGGTTAAATCTTCCACGGCCTCCCACTGTACCCTCTTGGGACCAGTCTCTAGTGCTAAGAACACTACAGCAGGTCCCATTTGAGCTTTTTGGAACAGAATTTCTGTTAATAAAGACTCTGCTCCTGCTCGCACTGGCCTCCATCAAGAGGGTCGGGGACCTGCAGGCATTTTCGGTTGACGAACCGTTCCTTGAGTTCGGGCCTGGGATTCCCAGGTAACACTGAAACCATGGCCCGGCTACGTGCCCTACGTGCCTTTAGAGATCAGGTGGTGAACCTCCAAGCGCTGCCCTCGGAGGAGGCAGACCCAGCCCTAGCTTTACTCTGTCCCGTTCGAGCACTGAGATGCTACATTGACCGGATTTGTATTTGTATAGTGGATGGCATTACCCTAGTCTACCAAGAGCAGGGTATGCCCTGCCCCCTCAGGTTAGGAGCCCACTTAACCAGAAGTGTGGCATCGTCCTGGGAGATTTAAGTTGTGTGAAATGGCCAAACAAAAAAAAAAGAATAGGTCATAAAAAACGATTATGATGTGGAGGTGAATTGGTTTAGTCTTGACCTCTGGTCGTGAGTGACAGCGTTAGGGGATGAGAAATCTGTTGATTGTCGATTACAAAGTAAACACAGCGATGGAGAGAAAAAGGCCAAAGCTGTTAGGCGCCCAATTTAGGAAAAAAAGAAAAGAAGATGAGGAGAAACGGGCAAAAGATAAAGGTATGTAAACAATGTTGTAGCGGACCCCGTCCGAAATGATGGCCGAAGCTTTACTGATGTTTCTTGACTTTTATTATCGTTCCTTTTCTTTTCCAGAAATCACCGTAAGAGCTGAATGAAGTGACATAAGTTGTACATAAACATTACAACATATTCAGCGATTTCCACAAAATACTTGTTTTAACTAATAGCATACAAAAACACAAACCTTATGCCTTTTCGGGGGGTGCTAAATAAAAATAAATAGTCATTTTGTGCGCCACTCAGCCGTCATGAAGCGTTCGCTCTCCGTGCCATTTCTATTAAACCCTCCTTTTTGTGAAAAACTGATTTTCTTTAAAAAAAAAAGTCCCCCGTAAACAACGGAAATACTGCGGGGGGTCCAGGAGCGAGTCTCGCCCGGGGAGCAATTTAGTGTAGAATCGCCACTGCTTGCACGGTACCTCACCCGGTATAAAGCATTTATAATGAGGTAACATATTAAGCAAATATGATTTTCTCTCACATTTTCTTTTGTTAAACTTATCGGTTGCATTTAGGGTAGAATTTAGTTATTTTAAACACAATAGATAGAACATTAACCTTTTAGCACACTGATCATTTAGAAAAATTGCCTTGAAATGTGCAAAAACAACATCAACGATGTTATATCATTTTGCAAAAAAAATTGCCACGAGCACTTTTTTTTTTTTATGAGCCTGGGTTGGATTTTGATTCATGTTGTCTGCAAGTGTGTTACATTGGCTGGATTCAATGTGAACAGCACTGCTGCCCTAAGGTTTTAACTCGTTGAATGAACCGCTGGCATTCATCTTCCCTTGGGAACCCACTGGACACTGGCCCAAAAGCTTGATTTACATTGACAAAGTATGATAAATGACTGGAGTCTATATCCTCAAGCTACTTTCACTCTTGTAAATACAGCCAAACAACAGAGGCTCCTCTTAATGGCATTTATTTCCTTAGCGCTTATATCTGAGTGAATGCATACCCAGCGGGCTGAAATGAATATTCATATGCACTGAGTGCACATATTCATCACTGAATGTGTAACTTGGCATGTATCTCTGCTGCCCCCTAATTGAATCAGTTGGCCTCAATGTGGAAACACAGCAACATTAGGGCTTTTTAGAGCAACGTATGGCTTTCAGAATCAAACCTCATTTCCTAAATGTGACACATGCACCACATTTATCTGTTTGCTTTCAGAGAGAGAGAGAAATAATAATAAAAAATTAAAATAAAAAAACACATCTAGTCTGGAATGGACAAATTCATTGACATATTTGGGGTTTTCTAAATCAGTTTTCCATCATTAATAAATACTAGGCTATGGTTATACTAATTCCTGATTTTAAGGCAATGAAAGTTCAAAATCAAAACAAATAAATACGTCACTACAGAGTACAAAATACAGTCCCCATCAGTTTCACATTTACATACATTTTCAGATTTCTCTTCTTGTGTTCGTAATATTTTTCTCTTATAATGATAAGATATGATTATAATGAATTATAAAATTTGTAGCTATGTATTATATTTATTACATTATATATTTTAGGTAATATGTTCTGACCTTTTTTATTGCTTTTATTTTACCTTTTACCTAACTAATTTATAGAATAGAATATTGAGTAGAATAAACCTGAACCATAGTGATAGTGTATTCCACTCTTTGTTGCTAATAATACAAAGTGCTCTAAACAAAAAAAAAAAACAAAAAAATAGTGCTGAACGGATAGTTATTTTTTGAACCTGACCTTACTGAACATGCATTTACAAGATTTTCTCTTTAAGACTCAACATTTAGGTTATTCCTTTTGATAGTAACTTTGTAACAACATGTCAACTAAGTGTTAATATTTTGCAATTATGTCTACTAACTCCCAGAATAAACCGTTAGGGCACTGTAGGTTTAGTGCTAATAAAATAAGTTGACATATACTTACAAAATGTATCATAGTCAGTATGTTGTGTGTTGTGGACGAATCAAAATGAAGTGCTTAAAGTTATTAATCAGACAGTCTACTAATGCTCTAATAACTGCTAACATAGTTGTAAAGTTACCTACTGTTAGGAGAATGTGTAACATTTGTGCTTGTCAAATTACTGGAATTTGCTAAATTATTACGGGGCTTAGCTTAAGCCAGGACTTGGCATTGGTTAAATTAAGATATTTAAGCAACTTTTACAAAAATACTCTAAAACTCGTTTCGGGAGGAAGGGGGGGAAGGCTCTCCCCTATTTTACGATCTCCGCCCATAATTTTCCAATTATCCTATCATCCAATCAGATCCCTAAACTCGCCCCTGTAAAAAAGCCTCTTCCTCCCCCCTTCCTCATCTCGATCTTTGTATCCTTCCTCCTCCTCTTTCTCCTCCATTTTCCTAGAGGGGGGCTCTCAGGTTTAGCAATCGGCTGACCCGCCTCTTCCCTCTCCCGAGCCCTTAGGGCTATTCACCCTAGGGATCAGTAGCCCTTCTAAACCCTGAGTTTCTCCTCCTTTAGCAGCATGCCAAATCTGCTTCGCTTAATTTAAGCCGACAAGCCCAAACTAGTGAAGCTATATACGAAAATATTACAGGTGTGCATCTTAACACAGAACAATGACACTGACATGTTTTAAGATATGTGAGAGCAAGATATGTTCATCTGAAACAGCTCAAACATGCAATTTAGTCTGGGACTAGCTTAAGCCTTGTCTGTAAAACTGGGGGTTAATGTCCAAAAAAAGCATGTCTTAATTTGCGCTTCTCTTGGTATGTTATGGAAATGATCTGGCTGCGTCTCTTTTCTTTAATGTGTGCATTGTCAGTAAATCTCCACACAAAATTTTCTCCCTCTATTCGTGTTACGGTAGTGTGCCTCTAGAAGGATGGAATAAGGAATATGGATCCCAATATGGAATTCAAGCAAAGGTAACAAGGAAAAGACACAAGGACGGAGGAATTGAATCAATGTGAAAATATATAACCTCACTCCCTTTAGCTCACTTCAAAATGTTAATTAATGATGAATTTAACTTACATGTTATATATAGTATATATTTTACATACAGTATGCACACATACAAGGACCAATTGTTTACAAAAATAGGCATATTTGTTAGTCTAATAGTGTTACGGACAGGAACCCAGATGGTAAGTTTAACAAATACAGTCTTTATTGGGATGAAATTTAAGTGGTGCAGGAATGGGTTGGCATTCTGGCCATGCGGGACTTAAATAGTGTCTTCGGATCGCCGGTCGGTTTAGCTCGCCGATCTGGCAGCGTGCACCTCCGCCATTGCTCGTATGGCACGGGAAAAGGAGGAACCCCTTGGAGAAGGCGGTGGATAATATCCTCGGCTCCGTACATCCTGCATTTCGGTTAGGTCCAAGCTTCTGTTATGTAGCGGCCGGGACAAAGATGGTAAGTTTAACAAATACAGTCTTTATTCAAAAATGAGTTCAAATCAGGACGGGGAGAAAATCACAGGTGAGTCGCAGAGTCTTTGGATAATAACTGGAGAGATGCTGGATGGTAACTGTGGAATCCTTTACAGGTGGAGCGAAGATGGAGACGATGATACACAGACTGGAGATGCTGACACACAGACCACAACCACAGACGATGGAGATACAGACGGAGGGATTTCCTGGGGAGATGGAGCACACAGAATATCTAGAATAACAACGAGGAGCGGTAAGTACAAGAGGTAAGTCAATAGTATTCATAGACATAGAATTGAGTCCACTTCTCTAGAACGAGCTTGGACAGTGAGTGTAGAGTGGTGTGTGGTTATATAGAGCTCTTGATTGGTGCTGAGATTGGGAACAGGTGGTGAAGACAGGTGTAGGTGATCATAGTGAGCGTAGGTGACAGTGAGGGAGTGAAGTGGAGCCCGGCATGGGCGTAACAAATAGTAGGTAACACTTTATTTTAATAGTCCACTTTAGACATTCGACTAACATCAAATAACTTTCTACTGACATTAAACAACTAGCAGTCATTAGAGTATTAGTAGACTGTCTGCTTTATAACTTCTAACATTTTATTTTGATGGGTCCACAACATACTACATAGTATCACAAACTTTGCAATTATATGTCAACTTATTCTACTAACCCTACATTACCCTAACAGTAACCCTAACACTGAGAGTTAGTAGACATGTAGTTGCAAATGAATGAGAATTAGCTGACATGTGGTCACAAAGTTACTTATATTAAGTAGAATGTCTAAAGTGGACTTTCAATAAATAAATAAATAATAAATAAAGTGTAAGCAAATAGTATTATAAATGCAATTACATCATCAGTGGACTTTTATAAGTGTGTGTTCTGTATCTATATATACAGTATATATATATATAAAGCAATTTGCATTACACATTTCCATC
>JAUMHP010000041.1:20039456-20052715 GCA_032361065.1 Enteromius trimaculatus | reverse complement strand
ACAGCAATGCCTCAAGTACCTTATTGTTTACATAAATTGCTTTTGATCGATTTAATGCAGCCTTGATGAATGCAAGTATTAACTTAAAAATACAAAACACTGCAGGTAGCCTCAAGTCATGCTTGTTATAACACACACCAAGGTTGGTGTCAATACACCAAACATTTAGGGAGATAAAGCCTCAAATTGACTTTTGTGGGCTTTCCGTAGAATTCATTTGCTGGATCAATGTTAATGACAATTAGTGCAATGGCTTAGGATGAATTCGAAAAAAGTAGGTTTTACGAACGGTTGAGGATAGCGAAAAAAAACTATACCTTACGATTTTTTAATTTTAGTCTCCATTCGACTCGGCTTAAGCCAAGGAATCAGAAGAAAAAAGAATTTTCCTATTATGCCTTACGGTTCAATAATTATTAACATAAACCTTTCAAAAGTTTGGACAAGTGGCGACTCCAAACTTGCTACGGTTAATGTTAGGTTTCTCTATGGGCTGCCATAGACTTGCAGTGGAAGAGGAAGAAAGAATAATAATAACGCCAACAGTTTTAACCTTTGCACCTTCAGATTTGGCCCCTAAAAATAAAAATCTTACCGACCTTGAACATTAGTGTAACTCAAGAACACAACAAGGAGGTGTCTGAGATCTACTACACTAGTGTTTAGCAGGTGATTTTGTGGTTGAAATCTGAACTGACCCCAAAGTTGGAGGCAGCGAAGCGGTCGGAGGCAGAGACGTTGTTGGTGGATTGAGTCGTGTGGGCGTAGTAAGCGTTGATGTTGGCCAGAAGTGTGCTCATGACCGCAGGAACACCCGGACACATGTACTTCGACGACAGACATGCAAAATGCCTGAACACAAAGGACAAGGTTACTGACATGTACAGAACTGAACATAAACACACTTCCTGTACGCACTCATAGTTATGATTATTATGTGATGAACCTGTTAAGTAAGAGGTGGACAATATGATAAAAAAAATTTAATTTTCTAAAAATATCTTAAAACTATTCAACATTATAATTTTGAGCATTTACAACCAAAATCCTTATCATGATTTACCATATTTACAATACAAGTAATATAAGTTCATACTAAACTCACTAAAAGTATTTTTTATCTTAAATCTTTCCCCGAATAAGTAATCTTCAATCAAATCTTTACAGTAAAGGTAATATGTAAATCAAATCTTTTCCACAATATAAATAATTTTAAACTAAAATCTTTACAATAATAAAGTTAATTTTCAATCAAAAATAAAATAATTTTTATTCATTCAAAGTGTTTTACATCTAAAATGTTATAATATGCAGAAGAAGCTGAAAACCAAAGAATGTGCAGGAGCTGGGGATTTTTTCAAAGAACAGCAGGCAGCTGAACAAAATAAGAAACATAATATGCTCATTACGGAGCCCCTAAAGTCATATGGTGTTAAAAAACAACAACAATTCTTCCATCTCATATTATTTATAAGAGAAAGCAGATAAAACATTCTGTCCCATTCTGTGACATTCTGAAACTTTTTTTAACATCACCATTTCCTGAGGGCTCCACTGGGCAACAACTTTTGATAATTAATATTTAGGCAGTTACTTTCAGTGTTCAGGTTTTCTTTTATGCTTTCACTTCGTTCGATGGTTTGAAGTGAGTAATATAATGATAAGGGTTTCTCTGCTTACGTCATGGCCTGATAGATGGACTCCACTCCGTATCTCATGGCAAACTCGTCCACGATCTCTTGCGCAGTCTCATCAAAGTACACTTTCCAGGCATCATCACCTTTGGCATCAGGGATCTTCACCACGCCACTGTTCTGCTTCTCTGTGGTGTAGTGGAAGATGTGCTGGGAAGAGGACATATTTATTGATCCTGAGGATGAAGCTCTTTACACTGATTTAGTTCATCACTGTGTCCGAACCAGGTAACCAGCAGCTTTAATATCAATAAAAACATTTTTGTGAACTGAAACAAAGCTGCAATCACATTAATTATGAATATTAGATGAAACTGAAATTTAACTGAAATAGGTTTAAAGCTAAAGCATCAAAATTACTAACTTAATACAAATAAAAGCTAAAACTGAAATAAATAATAAATTAAACCTAAACACGAAACATTTAAATGACAAATGCACATAACCAAATTACTAAAAATAAAACAATTTAAATTAAATCTTATTAATAATTTTAATAAAAAACTACAGTAGTATATAATTAAAACTAAAATAGCACAGCAAAATTTCTACCCTCAAAGAAAGTGAGGAATATTCTGTGGAAAGTAACAGAACCGTAGACAATTAGAAAGTATTAGTGCTGTCAAATGATTAATCGTATCCAAAATCAAAGTTTTTGTTTACATAATATAAGTGTGTGCAGTTATTATGTATATATAAATACAAACATGCATGCATATACTAAATTTATTTTCACCCAAATATTTTTATATTGTAAGTTTTCTTGTTGTTTATTTTTATTTTCTTCTTGTTCCTTTGCTGCATTGAGTATGTCTGTGACAAGAATTTTCTTTGAGGTAAATAAAGTTCCTCTTATAAATAAAAACACTTTGGTCTAACATTTATATAACTTTTAAAAAACGTTAGTGAAAGTTGCGAGAATGTTAGCTGGATTGATGCATCAAAAACATGTATTATATCTAAGTATTCTGTTAATATGTGACCCTGAAGCACAGCAGCAGTCATCAGCAGCACAGGTATATTTGTAGAAATAGACATGAATACAATGTATCAAAATTAGACATTTTTCTTTTATGCCAAAAATCATTAGGATATTAAGTAAAGATCATGTTCCATGAAGATGTTTTGTACATTTTCTACTGTAAATACATTAATACCTACATTTTAAATAGTAATATGCATTGCTAAGAACTTCCTATAGACAACTACATTTTCTTGCAACCTCAGATTCCAGATTTTCAAATAGTTGTCTCAAGCAAATACTGTCCTATACTAACCAGACATCAATGGAATGATTATTTATTCAGATTCCAAATGATGTATTAATCTCAATTTTAAAAATCCGACCCTTATGACTGGTGTTGTGCTTCATATGTTTAACAAGAATGATTTCTGGACGTACCTCATGCAGGCAGGTGTACTGAACGTGGTACGGAGCCACAGTCTCCTCTCCTTTGATCTCTACACTGATGTGCATGCGGATCGCTCCGGACACGGCCGACTTATCTGTGCGCTTGTCTGTTCAGAGAAAAATAGAGAAGCTAATAATTTGTCTGAGATCTTATTTACAGAGATATACTGCTAAAATAAGCATGTAGCGACTCAGACACACCGAGATTGTACCAGACGTCCATTTCTCCACTCAGCGTTCGCACTTCAATGATGGTCTGTCCTAGAAAATCATCAGACTCCCGCTTGAACCGCTGCTTCACACGAGACTTGATATCATCGTCCTCATCCCATACACGCACCTTTATTCGATCTGAGGAGTTATGACACTCGCTGCAACACCACACACACAGCCTGATCAAAACCCAAACTATAAGACATTTACATTATATATTTAGTTTTATTATATTTTAGTTTCTTTAAATTAGCGTTTTTATAACAAAAATTAAATCCTTAAAATATTTTCATAACTTCAAGTAAAATAAAGTTTACCTGACATGAACTAAAATAAAAAATTGGCATGTATTATTTTTAGTTGATATACTAAAATTCCCAAAACTGAAAATAAAAATCAGTTTTGGCGTTGGCGGCCAGACATCGAGTTGGCTGCAGGCGAGGGATACCACTGTCCTGTGGGCGGAGGTTGCAAAATGCTAACCTCAAAGAGCATTCTAACTTGCATTTGGCCCTTATGCTAAAGTGTCTAGCCCTCTTCAGGCACAAGACAGCGGTTCCTCTCAAAACTTTTCAGAGACTCCTGGGGCATATGGCAGCCACAGTAAAACCGCTGGGCTTGCTTCATATGAGACTGCTTCAGTGTTGGTTGCACGATCGAGTCCTAAGATGGGCATGGCACCGTGGCACTCTTCGTATTGTCGATTCCCCGGAGTGTCGCCGCCTCTTTAGCCCGTGGTCAGACCTTGCCTTCCTACGGGCCGGAGTCCCCCTCGGACAGGTGTCCAGGCATGTTGTGGTCAACACGGATGCCTCCTCCACAGGTTGGGGTGCTTTATGCAATGGGCAAGCAGCCCCGCTTTCCTGGACAGGTGTCCGACTGCTTTGGCAAATCAACTGCCTCGAGTTGTTAACCGGGTTTCAGGCCTTGTGTCACTTTCGACCGACGCTGCGCCACAAGCACGCAGCTGAAATTGCTGCGCACTATTCACAATCCAGGGTCACTCAACCTTGCAGCCGACCAGCTCTCAAGGCAGTCCACCCACCCTGGAGAATGGCAGCTCCACCCCCAGGTAGTCCAGCTGATTTTGAGCCACTTCGACAAGGTCAAGATAGACCTCTTTGCCTTCCCCAAGTCTGCCCACTGCCAGCTGTATTACTCCCTTGACGATGCATTCCTCGGGAGGGATGCGCTGGCACACAGCTGGCCTACAGGGCCCAAGTACGCCTTTTCCCCATCGAGCCTCCTTGTACAGACCTTGTGCAAGATCAGGGAGGACGAGGAGCAGGTTCTGCACTGTTTGTCTACACTGGCCCTCGCGGACCTGGTTTGCCGACCTTATGCTCCTTGCGGCAGCCCCTCCCTGTGAGGAAGGACCTCCTTTCTCAGGGGATGGGCACGATTTGGCACCCACATCCTGATCATTGGAACCTGCACGTCTGGCTCCTGGACGAGACACGTCAGACCTCTCCAGCCTCTCTAAAGGCTAGAGCAAGCCAGTCTTTTCACTCGCCATTGAGAGACCTCGCTTATTGAGTGCACGCTGTGCCGCGAGAGGTCTTCCCTGGGCAACCGGGCTGCACAAAAGAGCAATTTACTCACGGTTCATAGGCGTTTTCCAGGAATGTCTATGCGACCGTGTGCTTCTGTGTATGGAAGTTTCCTCACACGGGCATGAGCGCTGCCTTACGTGCCTGGGCCGGGAGCACGCTGAGGCAGCACTCGTGGATGACTCATGCACTCATTGCGAGCGTATGACCATCGCTACACTACGCCTCTCATTCGTGAGACGGCTCCCTGTGCGTCCTCCCCGTGGTGCGGTAAGCCGTGATGGTTTTTCAGCTGCCACGGCAAAGCGCTTAGGGGACCTCATGGTGACCGTGCAGAATGACTTCTGCCGGAACCGGTAGTTCCGCCATGGTGTTTCCCAAGGAAAGTGCTCCCCCGAATGCCACCGGGCCCAACGTTTCCTTTGGTGCACCCGAAGAGGCTGAGATGCCATCCGCAGAATCAGAGGGAGAGTCGGGCTGTAAAGCGCTCGCCTGAGACTGAGGCCATCAGTCACATCTTGCCGCACAGGGAGTATGCCAAGCCCCCTAGCGCCCCGCCTCAGCCTGCTCGTCGCTGAGGGCATCCCCCCGTGGCACCCAGGCCAAGAATGCCCGCACCAAGAAGAAGCGCCCCTGAGACGGGCAGCCCAGAGGTGATGGAAGTTGCTCTTCGGGGGATGACAATTCATTCTTCTCGGGTCGGTCCCCTCCCTGGTTCCCCACCAGGCTGCTCCACCACGGGCACAGCAGCTATCGTTCCCTTGATACCCCTGGCAACCCGGTTGGAGGCTTGGTTCCAGATTCCCAATCTGTTGCGGTGGTTGATACAGATGGTACGCCTTGGCTATGCAATTCAATTCGCCAGGCACCAGCCCAGGTACAGAGGCATTCAATACACCCATGTTTGGTCGGACACGGATGCCGCTGTCCTCCATGCAGAGGTAGCAGTCCTACTGGCGAAGGACGCAATCGAGCCTGTCCCTCCAGCTGAGATGAGGTCAGGGTTTTACAGTACAGTTACACTTCATCGTGCCCAAAAAGAGTGGTGGGTTGAGACCCATCCTGGGCCCATCTGAGCTCTGAACCGGTCCCTTCTCAGGCTGCCGTTCATGATGTTCACGCCGAAGTGCATACTAACATTCATTCGGTGGACTTGATCGAAATGACTGCCCGCCTCACTGGGGAGCGCGCGAAGGCCATGCTGACTTGTCTGAGATCATTCAGGCACAAAACAGCGGCCCCTCTCAAATCTTTTCAGAGGTGCCACAGCATATGGCAGTCGCAGTTATGTCGCTAGGGTTCCTCCATATGAGACCGCTTCAGCATTGGTTACACGATAGAGTCCCGAGATGTGAGAGTGTCGCTGCATTTTCAGCCCGTGGTCAGACCTTGCCTTCCTACAGCCTGGAGTACCCCTAGAACAAGTGTCCAGGCATGTTGTGGTACACACAGATGCCTCCTCCACGGGTTGGGGTGCTGTATGCAATAGGCAAGCCACCTCGGGTGCCTGGTATAGGCATATCAACTGCCTCAAGTTGTTAGCCGTGCTTCTGGCCCTACGTCGCTTTCGACCGATGCTGCTCCACAAGCACGTGCTGGTCCAGACGGACAACACTGCGGCCGTTGCATACATAAACCACCAGGGGGGGTCTACGCTCCCGCCGCATGTCACAACTCGCTTGCCATCTGCTCCTGTGGAGTCAGACGTGGTTGAAAACGCTGCGCACTGTTCATATTCTAGGGACACTCAACCGTGCAGCCGACCAGCTTTCACGGCAGTCCACTCACCCTGGAGAATGGCGACTCCACCCCCAGGTAGTCCAGCTGATCTGGAGCCACTTCGGCGTGGCAGAGATAGACCTCTTTGCCTCCCCCGAGTCCTCCCATTGCCGGCTGTATTACTCACTTGATGAGGTGCCCCTCGGCAGTGATGCACTGGCACACAGCTGGCCTCGGGGCCCAAGTACGCCTTCCCCCAGTGAACCTCCTTGCACTGACCTTGTGCAAGATCAGGGAGGACGAGGAGCAGGTTCTGCTGGTAGCGCCATACTGGCCCTCCCGGACCTTGTTTGTCGACCTAATGCTCCTCGTGGAAGCCCCTCCTTGGAAAATCCCCTTGAGGAGAGACCTTCTCTCTCAAGGAATGGGCACAATCTGGCACCCGTGACCCCATCTCTCAGTCTAGAGCCCCCTCAACAAGGCAGGCCTACGCTCTGAGATGGGGTCTGTTCGTCGACTGGTGCTCCTCTCGCCACGAGGACCCACAGAGATGCTCGATTGCAGTTGTGCTTTCCTTCCTGCAGGATAAGTTGGAGTGCAAGCTGTCCCCTTCAACTCTTAAAGTGTATGTTTCTGCCATCGCAGCATACCATGATGCAGTGGAGGGTCAATCCCTAGGTAAACACCAACTCATCGTAAGGTTCCTCAGAGGTGCGCTTCGGGTTAATTCCCCGAGTCGCCCTAACTGGCCTCCGGCAAGCTCCTTTTGAGCCCCTAGCATCAGTCAAGATAAAATATCTGTCACTAAACACAGCTCTACTGATTGTTCTGGCCTCCATCAAGAGGGTTGGGGACCTCCAAGCATGTTCTGTCAACAAAGAGTGCCTAGAGTTCGGCCCAACTGACTCTCACGCTACACTGAGACCTCGCCCCGGCTATGTGCCCAAGGTTCCTACCACACCCTTCAGAGATCAGGTAGTGAACCTGCAAGCTCTGCCCCAGGAGAAGGCAGACCTGGCCTTGGAGTTGCTGTGTCCTGTACGTGCTCTGCGCCTCTACGTTGACTGCACTCAGAGCTTCAGACGCTCTCAGCAGCTCTTTGTCTGCTTTGGAGGTCAGCAGAAAGAGAATGTTGTCTCCAAACAGAGGCTGGCCCATTGGGTGGTGGATGCCATCTCCCTGTCCTATTTATACCAGGGAGAGCCATGCCCCCTAGGTCTGAGAGCCCACTCCACAAGGAGTGTTGCCTTCACCTCAACGTTGGCGCAAGGTGCCTCTTTAGTAGATATCTTTAGAGCTGCTTACATCCCCTTGCACGACCCTGGGTTGTGCTGACGCAGACTCGGCTCCTCAGCGAAAACCTGCATGTGCATTCCAGTCGTCCAACCCTCTTATACTCACGCTGTGATAAGGTGCACCTGGCTGTAATTATTGCACACCAATATTCATTGGCCTTTTCTCAAAGACAATTGGTCTCTCAAGCGAGATCCCATATGTAACGTCAGGGAACGTGGGTTACCTACGTAACCTTAGTCGTTACCCACCTAACCTAGACCTTTTCTGTTAGAGATTTGTTGCTCTGCATCATACCACTATCACGAGGATATCGCCAAGTCCACAAGATCTCGTGACACCCCAACATATAAGTACAACAAAACCTTATGTAGAATCAATGTACTTTTTAAAGAAAGAGCTGGGTAATAAAAATAAACGAAATTCTGCTTGGAGTTGACCGCTAATGAACTCACAAGTGAAAGCTCTCATCCCAGATGGGATTGAGATTGCCGTAAATGGTCTTGGTCCTCTTCTTGGTCTTGCCCACCTGTACCGTGACGTACGGGTCACTCGAACCCGTCTTATCCTTCGCCTGCAGACCCTGAGCACAGTCCACTGACAGAGAAAACAATGCCTTTAGAGACGAGGCAAACATATGTGTGCAAAATGAGAACATCTTCAAAAATTTGCTATTTTTAGTTTAAACCAGTATTCTGCTGTGGTATTGAAAATTCCACTGTTTTCTACAATGTAGGTGTCATAACATAGTATTATTTACAGAAAATATATATTTGAAATATAATGTATCTTTTAATAAATCTTTGATATAAAGTTTTGGTCATACGGTTCACTAATAATCGTAATTACAATATTGACCAAAATAATCATGATTATGATTTTTTTCATTACAGAGCAGCCAGAAAATGTAGAAATAAAGATTATTTTGGATGTTTAATTGGAGCACTGGGATCACTAGATAAGGGCTTAATGAATTCATTTTTGTGAAAACCTCAGATTCGACAATCACATGCTATATTTTAGTTGGCCTTAACTACTATTTACTTATATCAAAAAATAAGTACAATGTACTTATTATGGTCATATTGTATTGTAAAACACTTTACAATAGGTGTGAGGTGGATACGGGAAATTAATTACAGATGTAATTACATAAATATTCTTACAAATATAAGTACAATGCAAAACATGTATGTACACAATATGTGCATTGTACCAAAAAAAAATTAAATGCAAGGCCAGCTAATATAAAGTGGGACCAACTAGACTAATAGTTTTACTTATTTTGTCTGTAGCTCAAAATAGTTTCGCCTCATTTCAGCAGAAATGTTGAAACCCCTGTGATTCTGTGCTCACCTGTGATGCTGATTTTGGCTGACCACTTGGACGTCCCATCCAGAACGCTCTGCTTGATTTGTTTCATCTGTGTCCCGTGGCTGGCCTTGGGAACGTCAAACACTTCCTGGATCAGCTCGAAAATCTCTGGTTTGTTGCGCTCACGGATCTTCATGCGGTCCTTCAGAACCATGATGATGTTCTGCGTCCGGTCTTCAGCGCCGTGCTTTGAGCTCTTTTCAGCTGCTCCTGACCATCATATCCACAACATCAGTGCTGCACCAAGAGTCTTCCACAAGCACAACTTACATAACGTTTAGGATAAAGATATCTAAAAATCTAATATTAACACACCAAGTAATGCTTGCACATACTCAATATACTCTATTTATATACTCAGTTTATTACTGAACTCTTCTTCAATGCATTTAAAAATAAAACATATTTTATTTTTTAAATAATTCTTATAATTCTTTTTTTTCATATTATATTTATTAATTGTTTATCATTATTTTAATTTATCATTATTTTAATGACTAAGCAAGAAAATCTATGTTCAATTTATTAATGAACTCTTATTAAATGCATTTAAAAATAAAACGTGTATTGTTAAATAATAATTATTTAAATCTGGTTCATATTGTATTTATTGATATTTATTTATGTATTTATACATTTATTTATATACTAAACAAAATACTTAGTGTTCAGTTCATTTCCGAATTCTTATTGAATTTATTTAAAAAATACATCATGTTTATTATTTAAAACAATATTATGATTTAATATTTTTTACATTTTCTTCAAATTTTATTTATTGATATTTACTATATTTATTTATTCCTACAATAATGACTAAACAACATATTTTGTTTAGTTTAACAAAAACTTAACTATAATGCTTTTTAAAAATAAAATGTTTATTATTTAAAACAAAAATGATTAGCAAAATTTATAATAGCATTGACACCTTTGGTCAGTTATTCATTCGTCACAATCACACAGTGTAAGCAGTGAAGCCTCACTCTGCAGGCAGTCTGCGTTGAGCAGGTCCTGGCACTTCTCGTGGCATTTGACGCCGCACTCGGAGCAGCGCATGCCCTGCCGGGCGATGCCCCATAGCAGACCCTCACACTCGTAGCAGTAGGTGGGCGTCGTGGCCGTCCAGACCTCGAAGTTGTGCGGCGTGGTGCAGGAGATGGGATAGATCAGAGCCTGCAGCGTCTTCTTATACACGTGACTCTTCTGCACAAACACACACAAGCGATAATTAGAACTATATATGTGACCCCAGACCACAAAGCCAGTCATAAGAGTGACAGGAAACAGTTTGCTCAGATTAAGAATGTTTCATCAGAGCCTGTTACAGTAACTCAGGGTGTTCCACAAGGGTCAATATTGGGTCTGCTTTTATTTATTATTTATATGTGAACCTGGACCACAAAACCAGTCATAATGGTTGAGATATCATTATCTCAACCATTATGAAAAAATAAGCTTTCCATTGAGGTATTTTTTTTAGCAATATTTGGCTGAGATTTTAAAAATGAAGTTGCAAAAAAATCTAAATATTGATAAAATCGCATTGATAAAAGAAATATTGATATATTTAGGCAGGAAATATACCAAATATATTAATGGAAGATGATCTTTACTTAATATTCTAATTATTTTTGGCATAAAAAACAGTAATTTTGACCAATACAATGTTGGCTATTGTTACAAATATACCTGTGCTGCTCTTTCCACTCTTCATCATGACATTTAGTTTATGCAGGAATAAAAAAAATATATTTTACAAAATAAAATAATATTTATTCATATTTTGAATTTACTTTTTTCAGCTTTATTTTTTTACTTTAAAGTTTTGTGTTTTTTCATCTTTTTTTGTTATTTTAATATTTCTATCTTTAATTTATTTTTATTTATTTATAGTTTTAGTCATTTCAGTACTATAACTATAATATTTAGATTTATTAAATTTTTTTATTTACAGCACAGTCAAAAATAGTCGTAATTTTGTTTTTGTTTCAGTTACTGCATTTAACAATCATTTGAAAAATGTTTTAATAATAGCAATCCTAAAACACTTCAAACACGAGAGACTCACCACAACACTTTACATGCAGTGGAGCCTTTGGTATTAAATGGGTGACAAAAATGCATTTTTAATTTAAAGTTTGGCCAAATGTACGACTCATCACTTACCAGCTCCTCATTGTTGAGTGTGCTAGAGGCCATAGCAGATGTGATTCCAGCCTTACGAGAGTTCTGCACTAGAGACTGAAAAACCACACCAGACATCCTTAATATTGAAATAGAGAGCAAATGGAGTCTTCCCAGATGTTTTACCAAAGAATAAAACCCAGTCATCATCTCACATCTTCAGAAGAGATCTCAAGTACCTCTCAGATTTCACAAGACTTGAACTTAAAACACTTATAAATAAAACACTGATAACTGCAACATTTTCTAAAAGAAAAAAAAGGTGCCTTGATATTAAGTTATAAATCCTTACCATAGCCTGAGTCCAAACAGCAGAGGCAAAGAAAACAAGACAAAACACATTTCATTCACATTTAACTGATCTTTAAAGACAACCTTATGTGTCAAATCAAAAGAATGCACAAGCTTTAAGAATGTATTACATTTCTTACACTGATACAGTAAATGTTTTAAAGTAGTACTTATCAATTACTAAAGCATGTCTGTGCTTGTTCTACTCCACACTAGGATGGGTTTTATTTATTAGATAATCTGGGACACTTTTGTACTTCTGATATTGTAGTGTTCTGATTTGAAATTGCCACCAATTTCTACTGAAACTCTCATGAACCAGTAACAGTCCGTTCCAAAGCAGATGAACCGAACATTAGATGAAGGTTTTGCTGTTGGTTTCTTACCAGATCTCTGACCAGAGGAATAGTCTTCCTCTTCCTCAGATCAGGCATGCTGTCAATGCTGTACAGCGCACCACCCATCCTAGAGAAATAGACATCATCAGAAGCATAATGTTGCATGAAAATAACTTTGTCGAAAGCACACAGAAAATCACATCCATTTACTGCTTCGCCATTAACAGTATAACCAATATACCTTGAAATAAATTACTGTAAACATTTACTCTCTGTTTTTTATGCTAAATTATGCTATTTTTGCATTTACACAATTGGCAGATGTTTTTAACCATTGCATTCAATCTATGCATTTTATTACTTCATGCATTCCTTAATGACACGTAAAATTGTCTTATGTTTGTTCAGAAGTCTGAGGAATTAATCTGATTAAATAAAGACTTGAGTTTGTGACTGTAGATTAGATCAACGTCAGGTCTTTGAAAATCAGATTCACTTGTTGATTGCTCTAAAAACAGAGCTAGTGGAGATGAGGGTGACTTTGACTCACCCTCCTTTACCGAACCACAGCGACTGAGAGCCTGTTTCTCCTCGAGCCTGAGATGAAGACAGAGAAAGAGAGAGAAAGAGACAGAGAAACAACGGATTAGTTTTATTAACGGATTTTGATTGGAGCCTAAATGTTTTCTGCATTCAACACAAACACAGCAACACAAAAAGACTTACTACAACAAACCATGGTTTCTGTTTACTGAAACTAAAACCATCAACATTTAGCTTGAAATAAAATAAACATTAACTCAATATATATATAAATAAAATTATACTAAAACTAATTATAAAAAATACTTTACATGTATATTAGTGCTGTCAAACGATTAATCACATTCAAAATAAAACTTTTTTTTTTTACATACTATATGTATGTGTACTGTACTGTAATTTATTTATTATAAATACACACACACACACACACACACACACACACAGTATATATTTTTAAAACATTTACATGTAAATATATATTTATATTATTACATTATCCCCCAGTTCCTTTTCAGGAACTCACACTGCGTCTATAGACGCTTTGGGAACGCCTCGGCGTTTGCCATGCTCTGAATCTGCTGCAAATCTGTCCAAATAAGGCTCCAGCCGTCATAGATGGTGACGTCATGACTGCTGGAGCTAG
>JAUMHP010000041.1:20027866-20039356 GCA_032361065.1 Enteromius trimaculatus | reverse complement strand
CTATGACGGCTGGAGCCTTATTTGGACAGATTTGCAGCAGATTCAGAGCGTGGCAAACGCCGAGGCGTTCCCAAAGCATCTATAGACGCAGTGTCTCGTTCCTTCAAGGAACTGGGGTTATATACATAACCCAGAGACGTTTCACAGACAAGGCTTAAGCTAGTCCCAGACTAAATTGCATATTTGAGCTGTCTCAGATAAAGAGATATCTTGCTCTCACGTATCTTAAAACATGTCTGTGTCATTGTTCAGTGTTAAGATGCACACCTGTAGTTTTTTTCTTATAAGGCATTTTTGTAAAAGTTGCTTGAATATTTTTATTTTAACTAATGCTTAGTCCTGGCTTAAGATAAGCCCTGTTTGTGAAACCGAGCCAAAATTACTAAAACTTGAATCTTAAAATTCAACTCAAATTTTAAAAAAATTATAAAAACCATAGTACATCACAGTAAAATAACACAGCACAATTTTCTTTAACAACCAGAATCAAGTAGTAAAACAATAGAATATCAGTCATTCAATTAACCTGACACAAATGTAGCATTTGAATGGCATTGAAATTTTAATTAATAAAATGAGCAATGGGTTTTAGCTATTTTACAATTACTTATACTGATATAATTTTTTTTTTTTTATATAATGTTTTTTTCAGAAATACATATGCAAAATGTTCAAAATAGCAATTTTGTGATGTTTGTAATTACGTACAAATTCATGTAAAGTAATTTTTAATGAATGACTTCTGCCAAATATTTTAGCTCATATTTTATGCAGACAATGCCTACACAAGTCAAAACTTACACAAAACCACCACAGAACGGTCACAACAACGGACCCACCTGACAGTCTCGTCCAATCATGGGTCATCTGAGCGAACATGCAAATCGCTAAAGCAATGAAAAGAGACTGGAAGGACGACAAAACGGTGGGATACAAACAGACAACAAAAGGATAAAGTGTCAACAGAATAACGCACACAAAAAAGAAGCAAAGAGGATGTGGCAAACTGCAAAATAATCATGAGAGCGGTTAGAGTGCCGTTAGCATTAGCATGGTGTCTCATCGCATTATAAACACCCGGCAGAAAATGTGTACGGAAATATAAAAATAAATATATTTTCCAACCCATTTTACCTCCGTAATTTCTGAATGAAACTGAGAGAAAATGAATGTAAGCTTGCAGCGATTGTGGAGATTCTTTTTAACTAGTGCTGTCAAATGATTAATCACATCCCAAATAAAAGTTTCTGTTTACATAATATATGTATGTGTTCTATGTATTTATTATGTATATATAAATACGCACACATACAATATATATTTTTGCATGTATGTATATGAATATTTTTTTGTTAATATAATGTATATATAAATATGTTTAATATGTTAACATAACTTACATTTATACATTTTATATATAAACATTTAAAAAATTCTGAAATATATGTGTTTGTGTGCATATATATATATATATATATATATAGATACATGCATACCTACATATTCATAATAAATATACACAGTACACACATATATTATGTGAATAAAAACTTATTTTGGATGCGATTAATTGTTCGACAGCACTAGTTTTAAGTGAAAAATTAAAACTGCAAGCATATTTTTCCATGTGAAATAACGTAAACTGAAACCCTCGCAATAACACCAGGTAAACTGTCTGTTGGGATTTCCAAAAATCATGCTGATTTCAAGCCATAAACAAAACAGAAATCAATATAATATTCTTGGTCCAGCAATAGTTTAGAGATTTTCTTCAGAAATGTAAGTCTAGCAGACGGCCTCACCTCCTGTAATTGTTGTCGGACTTTCTCAAACAGTCGTAGCCAGTTCTCCTTAGCTCTGACCGCGGGGTCCACCGGCTCCTTTGGCTCCTCCACCACCGGTTCACTGCACACACAAACCTGACTGTTCGCATCTATAATACACCACAATTAGTCTAACAATTCCCTGGAGCTCCCTGTTGGATTCATCCACATTAGACTGCATAAAACCAACTTTAATTCAGCCAATAAATGTGGTTTGTTGGCCAAGCTTGCCTAATTGGCAGGTTTTAAAGTGGTTTTGGGCACTAATAAACTGGTCTTTCTCTACCAGGTGGTAGACCATCTAAACCAGGTATAGGTCCTAAAAGTCAGTCGATATTGGTATGGTTTGTTGGTTGTAAAGGAGTTTTTGCAATCATCAGCTGGTCAGACCGGAAGACATGCTGGTTGGCTGTCTAAACCAAGTCAAATATCCTAAAATTAATCATTAAACTATCCAATCATTTTTTGTTGTCTGTTTAAGCTTGTCAAACGGGTCTGGTTTGCTGGTTTGAAAGTGGTTTTGGTCACTTTATCAGCTGGTCAGGTCAGAAGACAAGCATGCTGATCATCTAAACCATATCAAATATTCTAAAAACATTTATTCAATATGGTTTGCGCATTTCTGGTGGCCAAGTTAGTCTGATTATTGATTTTGGGCACTCATCAGCTGGTGAGGCTGGATAACACGTTGGCTACCCATCCAGGTCAAATATCCTACAAATACAGCTTTAAAAATCATTCATTAATTGTGGTTTGCGCATTTTAGATGCCAATTTAGTCTGGTTTGCTGCTTTAAAATGGTTTTGGTCATTTATCAGCTGATAAGGCCAGAAGACAAGCTGGCTGATCATCTAAACCAGATGAAATATTAAATATAATTAAGTCATCTAATAATTGTAGTTTGTGCATTTTAGATGCCAAATTTGTCTAGTTTGCTGGTTTTACAGTGATTTGGGCACTTACAGGATCAGCTGGTCAGACTGGAAGACATGCTGGTACAGTAAGTCATCTAAACCAAGTCAAGTTCATCTGTTTTGCTGGTCTTAAAGTGGTTTTGGGAACTTATCAGCTGGTTAGGCATCAAACAGCTTTAAAATCATCCAATAAATGACATTTAAGCATTTTAGGCGCCCAAGTCTGGTTTGATGGTTGTAAGTACCTCTCAGGTTCAGCTATTGGTTCCTCCTCTTCGAAGGGAGGAGATGGAGGTGGACTCTCAATCTTTATTTCCTCTTTTGGAGGTTCTTCCATGAGAAACTCGTCTTCTTGAAGTGGAAGTTCCTCCTCCATCAGTGGCTCTACTGTTGGCAGATCCTCCTCAGTTGGGGTTGGAGGTTTAGGTTCTGGTGCAGGAGGTTTGGAGTTGGTGATTGGGACAGGAGTGGAAAGTTCAGGGGATTTGGTTGCATGTGGAGGCATCTGTTGAGCAGCAGGAGCAGGAGGCTGAGCCAGTGGAGGCTGGGATTGTGTTGGTGGAGGCTGAGATTGAGTTGTTGGTGCAGGAGATGGTGGTGAAGGAGTAGATCCACCCAAACCAAACACGGCAGTCAACGGCTTAGCCATGGCAAAGAAGGACTGAACCGAAGGAATCGGGCCTGAAGACTGTGGTTGGGGCGGGGCTTGTTTTTGAGTGGCAGGAACTTGCTGGGTTGGGGGTTTGGCTTGAGGTTGAGGTTGTGTCTGATTGGACGGTTGAACTGGAGGTTGGGTGGCATTTTGTTGATGAAGCGAGGCCTGTTTCTCCAGAGGAGGTCTGGTGGTTGACGGGACGTCCAGCGTCGGGGCGGTGCTAGTCGGAGTTGGGGTGAACGGAAGCTCTTGGTTCTCGTTCACCAGATATGAATCTTCCTCCTCGTAGTTAAATTCCTCCTCACCCTCGTACATGTCTACCTCCTCTGGATACAGGTCACCATCTTCCTCATACAGAGCTCCTTCTTCTCCGCCGTCTTTACTGTAGGCACATTCGTCGCTGTACGCCCCCTGTGTCTCATCCCAGTCGGGCGAGCCCTTGCTGTAGGACACGGATGAGTGACAGGAGTGGTACGAGTCGTTCTCATCGTAAAGTTCTCGCTCGCCGTACTCTTCGCTCAGTTGAGAACTACAGCGACTAAGCTCAGCTGAGGATGCATAGCTCCCGGTCGGGCTGGAGGAGGATGAAACATAAGCAAAAGATTAGGCATGCACTTTGTATCTCGAAAAAGACTAATTTACAAAAAGATGTCCTGCACACTGTCAGTACTTGCTAAATATGAAAGTTTCTTGTCACCTCGTGCAAGTATAGACAGTACGTAGGATTGCATCTTTTTATACATTTGACTCCCAGTCTCTTAGTCGAATATTCGCAGGGTGTTATGATCATACCATTTGACTATATGGGGGTGCTCAATGTTAGTTTCATATAGAACTACCGGTTTTCTCTTAGTAAGTTAATATACAGACTATTAAAATAATGCTGTAAATAAGAATCTGATAAAGAAGCTGTAAATACACATTTTAACCTGTGTGAATAAATCCAGCCACCCCTATAGATTTAAATTTAGTTTTATTTTCCATAATCTGTGACCGACAGAGGTGCATCTTGGCGACAGGGATTTAAATCTTTAACGAGACTCAAATTGAAAACCTGGATTTTTTTGATCAGGTAGGGTGATTACAAAACATTTGAGCTGGTTTATATATATTGTGTATATTATTTATGTCGTATAAGATGAATTTGGTTGAGTTACACTGCAGTAAAGCCCTTATCTCTTCCACACATAGCGCATGCAGGATAAACAATGCAGAATAGTAATAACTGCGACTGGGACTATGATATACATAACATTACATACATAAAATTATGCTGTATAATTAAGGAAGCATATTCTATTATAAGATAAATTAAATCCCACTGACTAAAATCCTGTTATCATGCATCATTCTACTGATCATCTTTTGCACACACAGCTCAAAACAAAAATGCAGAACATTATTAACTATTGTCATATACATAACATTGTAATGAGAGCTTAACTGTAAAAAAAAATGTTGTGAATTCTTAGGGTCTCAATGACGTTTAATGTTCATTTAACTTCTTTTATCTTTTAATGGAAACATAAAACATTATTTACTCATTTTGTATCTGTAAGGCATGTGTTACAAATTTTCCCTGTGTTTAATGATTACTGTCGAATGAAATAAGACATGACTCTTATTTTGCCCTGCCCCCAAACATATGATACGACAATCAGTCGACTAATGGCAGGATTCTAAAATTCTGTTTCGACTGTGAAAATCCTTAGTTGTGGACAGCCCTAAATGAATCTAAATTTAAGTAGCTTTATCAAATATTTTTCAGTTGATTTTCAGTAAATATCTAAAATATTTGTACATAAAAATCTTATTTCTTGTATAAGAAAAATAACTTTGCAGTGCTTCTGTATTAATCATATATTTGTAACTTGGCACTGCAAATAAGAGCTATAACAAAAGATACAAGAGGGTTAGTATTAGTACTATTACTGCTTTTCTTTTTGCAAACAGGGCTGATCCAGGAACAGATCCATTGAGCCCTTAAGCAAGTCATGCTGATGTCAAGTATTTTTATAAATCAATGAAAACTCGTCTTGTTGAATAATGGAAGAGAAACAAAGGAGACAGTAGAATCGAAAGGTCTTTGTGAGGTGAAAAAGTAGCAGAAAAGAGCGAGATAAAAGACACAGCGATCAGACATGATTTATTAGTCCATTACAGAAAAAGTGAAGAGAAAGAAGGAGCAAGCTGACTCTCTCATACCTGCTGAGAAACACCTTCTCACACTCACCGTATCTATTCACTGTGTCATGATTGTTTCAGAGTGGTTTCTTTAATAATGAATGAATAGGTTTAACCACAAATTAAACCAAAATATATTTAAAATAAATATGTTGGAAACAGTGTGGCTTAATAAAATAAAAAAAATTAAAACTAATGCTCCAATTGCCCAAATATATTACAAAGTACAAACAAGACACACAAAGACACAAGACACATTAATTGCAATCTTAAAATACATTCTGGGTAAACTTAAAATGTTCATATATGTTCATAATGCTCTATATCTATCTATATTTCTTCCAATATATATAATATACTATTTATTTATATATTTATTTATATAACTGACCTTCATTTCTTAAAGTAATGATGGCTATTCGTTTTTCTTTAGTTAGCTGATTGGTTCTTGCCATAGTATGAATTTTAACAGTTGTCCAATAGGGCTGTCGGCTGTGTAGTAACCTGACTTCTGCAAAACACAACTGATGGTCCCAACCCCATTGATAAAGCAAGAAATTCCACTAATTAATCATGATAAGGCACACCTGTGAAGTGAAAACCATTTCAGGTGACTACCCTTTTGAAGCTCATCGAGAGAAAGCCAAGAGTGTGCAAAGCAGTAATCAGAGCAAAGGGTGGCTATTTTGAAGAAACTAGAATATAAAAGATGTTTTATACAGTACATAACTCCACATGTGTTCATAGTTTTGATGCCTTCAGTGAGAATCTACCAATGTAAATGGTCATGAAAATAAAGAAAACATAATGAATGAGAAGGTGTGTCCAAACTTTTGGCATGTACTGTATAAAATAATTTTTTTCAGTTACTAAGATGTTCCTGTATGATTCCATATGGCACAAAAAATTTGGGTTATATACATAACCCTGAGACGTTCCTTTTCAGGACCTCACACTGCATCAAAACGCTATGGGAACAAGATACCCATGCCCCCAAACCCCCAAGTCTGCCCAGTGTGGAAACAGCACACCTAATGCAACAGGACAACCGAGCCTGGGGTAGCCGGGAGGTCTAGACCATAGAACCTAACAAAGGTCAGAGGGGATGACCAAACCGCTGCTTTGCAGATGTCTGGAACCGGGACACCTGTTAAAAAGGCCTTAGAGGCTGTCACACCTCTAGTCGAATGAGCTCTGACCCCCATTGGCGAGGGGAGACCAGAGGACTCATAAGACATGAAGATAGCCTCCACAATCCAGCTGCTCAGGGTCTGCCTGGACGCATGCCGTCCCCTACGTGGAGGACCAAAGCAAACCAGCAATAGTTCCGACTTCCTCCAAAGAGCAGGCCTGCGAATCTAGGTGTCCAGTGCTCACACAGACAATGCAGATTTTACTGGTCTGTCTCCCTATAAGGAGGAAGGCAAAATGCCTGAAGTACTACTGGCTGTGGTGGTACAGAGGGAACCTTAGGGACCCTTTCGCGGGAAAAGAAAGACTTTAGACAAACCGGGCACAAAGTCTACACAGGAAGAGGGCACTGACAGGACCTGCAAGTCCCCCACCCTCTTGAGTGAAGCCAATGCCAACAGGACCGCAGTCTTGATGGTAAGGCAACGTTCAGAGACCTGCTCTAACGGTTCAAACGGAGCCCAACAGAGGGCATCAAGTACCACCGCCAAGTCTGAGTTCTCTCAGTAAGTCAGCCTGGTATGCCAGTAACACCACTAGGGTGTGCAGACAAGCACCAGCCTGACCCGCTGAGGGATATCCCTTCCCCACTAGCGCTGAAGTCACACGCAGTGGCTTAGAGGGTAAGGACGGAGCCTTCAAAGAAGCTGCTTCCCCAGATGACAGATGGCTCGCAAGCATCTGCTCGACTGGAGGCATTGCTTTGTAGTCTTTATCTGCAAGGCCGGCTACATTGCTGTAATAGTCAGAAGCCGGGATATATAAACGAGCAGAAAATGGCTTGTTCCAAGATCTACACACCTCGGTGTGCAGATCCGGAAAGAACGGGAGGCTCCGGCGTGAAGCTGGTGGCCACGGTCTCAAAAAACGGTCATCCAGCCGGCGGGGCTGCCGGCCGATCTAAACTGAGCCGCTCTACAGCACGGGTCACCACCTCCAACAATTCCTCATAACGTGGAGACTGAGGAAGCGGCTGGCTATCTACACTAACTACATCCAACTCCATAACCGTAACCGTAAGTAACCGTAATCAGCGATGCTTCAACACCCGGAGAGGCGCCGCTAGATCTAATCGGTTGGGAAAGAGATAGAGGATCACCCATCTCAATCCCTTCCATCAGATCTATCTGCGAGCACCACGAATGCAGGCGCCGCTACGCCTCGGCGACAGCGGGACCAGCACCGCGGGGCACACTCACGAAGGTTCCTTTCGCAAAGAGAGACCTTCTGGAACGGAGAGTGGCCAGAGAGAGCTGCATGCAATGTGGCCAGTCCCCTCCCTCGAGAGCGGCGGCTGCACGCTTCTCCCACAGACAACTCACACATTGCTGATTGGAGTCTTGTGGCGTTGGATAGCGACCACAGGGAGTAACACACTTCACAAATGCTTTGCTACTTCTAATGCCAATCTCCTAACTTTTTAAACTTCTAACAGAAGAAACCACTGACAGACACACAGACAGTGCTGCTGAATAAATGAGGCTGGTGTGCATTTCTCTGCACGCATTCTTATGCTTCCTGGTCTATGATGTCACCCGCTTATGACACCTCGCCATTCCATTGGACGGTATGCACAGCAGATTCAGAGCATGGTCACGCTGGAGGCGTTCCCATAGCGTTTTGACGCAGTGTGAGTCCCTGAAAAGGAACTACTGTAGGTCATATAATGTACATTCAGCAGGTTTGTTTTCGCAGAATAAAGCCCAACAGGCTTATCGGCAGCAGAAGGGCTTTATTCTGCGATACAACCTGCTGAATGTACAGCTTCCCGCTTATTCACAGCTTCTTGCCACAAAAGTAAATACTTAGCCATGAAACATCAATCTGGGAGTCAGTTGAGTCATCTTTTATACACTGCTGAAAAACTTTTTCAAAAAGTTTTTGAAATTAGTGGTGGTTAAGCATTTTAAGCAGCAAGATGGCGGCAAACTGTCAGCGACAGCGGAGTGATTTGTATAATCATAGACATATGTGTATAATTACTTATGGTCAAGATGATTCGTAGTACTCAGATGAGCCTGTGTTATTAGTTTTACAGGTTGTTATCTGGGAATAACAATCCTTGGAATGTGGCAACTGACAAATCAGAACTGAGTATTCCATGAACCCATGTAATAACTAAGATTAAAGGGTTAGTTCACCCAAAAATAAAATTAGGCTGTCTTTTACTTGCCTTATAAGCATCTTAGGTTTACGTGACTTTCTTTTTTCAGACGAATACAATCTGAGTTATATTAAAAATTTTCCTGTCACTTCTAAGCTCTATCATTGCAGTAAGCGGGTGTTACTGTTTAACAGTCCAAAACATGTTAAATAAAGTAAAACCTCCCTCACAGGGCTCCAGGAGGTGAATTAAAGCCTCCTGTAGTGAATCCATGCATTTAATAAAATATAAATATCCATATTTTAAAGATAATGAACACTTTTCACTCACATCTGCTAACTGAAGTAACCAGAAGACGGTCAGGCAGATGTCATTAGGATGCCTTACTTTAGTAAAAGAAAACCAGTTTCCTCTTGGCTTATATCTAAATCCGTCAACATATTTCATGATAGAGCCTAGGACAATTTTTAATATAACTCTGATTGGATTTGTCTGAAAAAAGAAAATCACATACACCTAGCTTCGAAGGTGAGTAAAACACAGCCTAATTTTAATCTTCGGGGGGAAGCAAACCATCCTGCTTAAACTAGCAGTGCTAAGGCTGCCTACTCCAACTAGTTTGAAGTAAAATCTGCTGCCTTTACGACCACATGACTAGTAAATAGGGAAATGGAGTATTGCTCTTTCTCTCTCACCTGACGCCCCTCGGGTGATCGTAGTCCAGGTCACAGTTGTTAGAGCGTGAGTAAGGGGCCCGGGGACCGCGTTGCTGGTGGCTCATGGGATACTGATGGACCGAGGCGTTGGGTTGAGATGTGGTGTAGTATGGCGGTGGGATGCTGTTACTGGTCTCACTGCGGTAATCACTGTCTCGGTCATCCATCGCACTGTCTGGATCATTGTCTACACCCACACACACATACACCAGACACATTTGTATTTATTAATGTGACTGATAAAATATAACATATACACAAATCTGTCATGACCTGAGAGACCTGAGTTTAGGAAGAGACTAAGGAAAGGCGAAAACATTGGTCAGTTTTGAATGCGTGCATGTGTTTGTATTTATATATACATAATACATTTAAACAGTACACTCATACATACTCTGTAAACAAAAACCTTTATCTTGGATGCGATCAAATCACAGCTAAACGTTTTACAGCGCTTGGTTATTTTATTACACTTCTATTTGCATCAATTGCATTTTACTGATAACTGATATTGAAGGAATTAATAGAACAGTTTACTCACATTTTACTGCTTTTATATTTACACCCATTTTATGGCTTTTTTCCAGTGTTTTCTAATTTATGGAATGATAAAACAATCATCTCTGTAAAAGCCTTTAATTCTTATAATAAAACAAGCATTCTGAAACAGGTTTTTTCCAGTGTTAGATATAAATTATTTTAATTAGATAAGGCCTTCTTTGCTTGCGTCCAACCTATTTGTCAATAAAACGCACAATAAAAGTTTGTTTGCATGCTAAACACAAATATCTTTTAAATTTACTGCTGTAAATATTAAGACTACTTACATAGTTTTGTGCAACAAAAAGCAGGTGATTAATGAGTTTTATTTGTGGAATTTCTGTCAGTATAATAACTGCGTGAGTGTTCACAGCACAAGCATGAGTTTGTTTGTTTATCAAGCACGAAGCACTCAATGAGTAACTAAACACACCCTGGTGATATTAACTAAATGTAAAAACCAATAGGAAAGCAGATGTCAGATTAATGAGCTCATAATGACAGATATGAAAACTTACTCTGCTGGTCGCCCCACCAGTTACCTGTGAGAGACAAAAGAAGAGCGCATTACCCACAATGCAGTGCTGACGTTTAACCTGAATTTGACCTGAAAAGTATACAGTGTACCTCTATGCTGAGAGTGTTTCTGGAATTGTTCAATGACAACAGTAATGCAAAAGCATGAGCAAAATATGATATAATGTTGATTGTTTTTTTTTGTTTTTTTTTTCAATACAACATTCAAAACTACAAATATTATTATTAAAACGATTACTACTACACTTAACCCTGCATTACTCATGCCAATATTTTCAGATACACATGAATAAACACATTCACATACTTTTCAATGCAATGTAATTAAGATAAAGTCACTTTTCTTTTTCTATCTTTGTTAGCCAGTTCAATATGGAGAGCAGGAAAGACCTTTTCGACATTGATAAAAATCTGACATTTTTCTTGAGGATGATTTCTGAAGGATCATGTGACAATAAAGACTGGAGTAAAGATGCTAAAAATTCAGTTTGATCCTAAAAATCAATTACAGCTTAACAAATGTTCACATAGAAAAGATATTTTAAATTGTAATATTATTTTCACAATTTATACAGGTTTTTATTCAGTTTTTTTGCAGCCTTGCTGAACAGAATGGACTTTTTATTCAAAAATATTAAGAAATCTTGATGGTATCGTATTACTGGGCCAGTCTAGTATAAACAGCATTGTTGATTTAGTCACTGAGTCTGTTTGTGTCTCTTCCTGCAAAAGAGAAAGGTATAGGTTTGATGACTATATATAGTCTATCTATAGTGTTCTGTGATGATGTGATAATTCCCAGCTGTGTGCCTCAGCCAATCAGAAG
>JAUMHP010000041.1:20003004-20017207 GCA_032361065.1 Enteromius trimaculatus | reverse complement strand
TTACCTAATTACCCTATCAGAGACAAAACTTCCCCTTTAAATACCTGCAACTTCCTCTCCCTCGTATCTTTGTTCTTTGCATCCCTCCGCTGCCCCTTACACCACTTAAACTGGGAAACGGGCGTTAGGTTTCCGGGCCAGAGGAGAACTGGCCCCCTCGCTAAGCCAACTTTTATTTTGAATGTGATTAATCGCGATTAATCATTTGACAGCACTGATATAAACATAACATATTTTTTAGAAATATAAACATGCATGTTTGTGTATTTATATAAACATAATAAATATACACAGTACACACAGTACTGTGTATATTTATTATTACAGAAAATTGCCTTAACAGGTCTAATTTTCATTGTTATTAAATAACAACTGTTTGCTGAGGCTGTTGCACACTACTGTTAGAAACAGTTTTCACTGCACACTCCTTCACATGCTATTTTTAAACCCAGCAGGCTGTACAGTCTCTCTTATGAACATCGCTGCTATCAAAGGCTGAAAGCAGAGGGAGATTCTCTGCAGAGCGGCGTTACGTAAGAAAAGACATGATGCACCAGTTTATCCGTCTGCTATCAATGAACAAAAGCGGGCAGAGAAAGATGAGTGAATGAACGCAGGAGTGAGTGACAGAGGGAGATAAAGAGAAGATAACAGTGATAGAATGAAGAGAAGGTGATCTCTGAGTAAATCACAACATGAGAGAAAGATCAGGATAACAGAGGGAGAGAGAGGAGAAAAGAAATAGACATAAAAGAGTGATTTATGGAAGCCTGTTTCTGCTACTGAACAAAATAAATTACTTTTTTCAAATTAAACTCAAAATTCAACAGCAAGTTCACATATTACCTCATATTTAAACTTAATAATAAAAATAATAGCATATTTTAAATTAATTTAGCTGAGACACAGTTATGATTTTTTTAAAGACTTTATAGAATAGTTTTTATCTCACAATTCAGAATTTGTTTCTCAGAACAAAGCGACGTAAACTCACATTTGTGAGATGTTTATATCTTACAATTCTGAATTTATAACATGCCAGGGGCTGTTATGTATTCTGTGTTTTTGGTTTTCCCCACAAGAGACCGCATTTTGCAACAGATGTAACATAATGCTCTGGTTGTGTCTGAAATTATTTTTTTTGTCGAATTCATGCAAAAACATGAAATTTGGTGTTTAAAACATAAGTCTCCTAATTAATGTCTTGTTTGTTGAGCTGTCAATATCCCATTTGTAATCATGGTCACTGAAACGTTAAAGAAAATCACATTTATATTGCACATCCCTAGTTTCTCCTGAGAAAAACCCTGTAACGTTCACTAGACGGATCTCAACACTGTAATCAAAAAATCAGAGATCTCAAATATATTTCATCAAATAAGATTAAGATTAATATTTTTTCTTTTTTTGCCTAATCATTTAGTTTTATAGCTCTATAATATAAAACAATTGATTTATATTTTTATTTGAGACTGGTAAGTTGATACTGCAAGTGTAACATATTTAAAAACTCCATGAAGTATGCTGAGTCATGAGAGAGAAACTTTTTGAGCAAATGAGCTTCTCCTGTTTTGCTGAACGCAGCAGGAATATCAAACTCTGTAACAGCTCTGAAGAAAATCAGAGTAAATGTGTTTCGATTAAGACTAATAAAAGACTGACTATAATGAGTGCAGGAGAGAATCAAACCAAAACAGAAAAGGGACAACAGGATGAGAGGGGCACAGAGATGAAGAGAAATAAATCAGAAGACAGAAGAAACTATGAAGGACTCACAACATGAAGTCTTGCTCCCAGCTGGGCTGACTGCCCCGAACGGCGATGGTCGTACTTTTCACATTCTGAACCTTCAACGTCACGTATGTGTTGAATTTCTCTGCAGGAAAGAAAAAAGACATTTTCCAAAAATATTGTACTGAATAATGTATAAATTCATTCAAGCATTTATTCTTTTTTTCTTATTATTATTATTAAAATTAAACTAGATTACTAAATGATGTAAAAACAAAAAGTATTTTTTTCACTAGTTAAATAGTATTTTAAAATAAATTGTATTTAACATTTAATTATTTTTTATTTTTAATAATCCACGTTAACATTAAACTAGATTACTAAATGATGTGAAAGTAAATGCTTTTTTAATTGTTAGTTAAATTATTTGTGTTATTACCAAAAATTATTGTACTTTTAAAATATACTTATACATTTTTTTTTTAATTTACTTTTTTATTTTATATATATATATATATATAATTTTACATATATCAATATATATTATAAACATAGATAAACATTAAGCTAGATAACTACAAGAAAAAAGTTAGTCTTATAGTAAAACCAGTAAGTATTGTATTGAACAATTTCAAAATAAAGTATACATTTAATTTTTTTATATTTCATTATATATTTTTTTTGAGTATCATGAACTATGCACTAATCTAGCTTTCTAATCAACCCAGCATTGCATTCTATGAATATATATATAACTTACCCTGGGGTCCATCATATTTGGCCTTCTTCACTGTAAAAACCAGACAGAAGAGTGAGAGTTAGTATCAGAGAAACAGAACAAAATTAGCTGAAACAAACACAATAAAACGACTTTTTGCTGACTTTTTGTCTGTGTAAAACTGTAAAAAGTCTGCTGCATTTGGTGTTTTGACAAAGCAACTTTCAACAAGTGTTTGATGCACACACAGTGCATTTTCAGAAACAGAAGAGCTTGTGCATTATTGATGAGCAGAAGTCTCTTCATACAGGAATGAGGGGTTTTCTCAAAGTTTTCCATCTCTGCACTGTGCTGACATGTGTTCCCATGCATTATTGATGCTTTCTGTAGCACATGGCATGCAGTGCAGAGCAGCATTAATATGCAAACCCCCACACAACCCCACCCAAAGCTCATCTTCCTCCGAGCGGCCATTAAAACAGGAAGTGAGTGTGTTATACAGCCTCGACTCTACACACACACTCACTGCTGGTCCTCCATAAACGCCTTGTATGGTTTTCATCGTCACTATTATCTAAAGTGAGCTGCTGTATTGCGGTATCTGTGCTGCAGTATTTCCGATTCTTTCGCATTTGTTCTGGCACCTCTGCTGACCGGAATTCCGGCCAATAAAACCATTTGAAAAGATGAGAGCTGAGAGGAAAGTGCTATCGTTAGTTTAATTTCAGGAGAACTTCTACAGACTCACAGTGCCAAAGGATATGACATCAGAGCAGGATTGTAAAAAAATAAAAATAAAGAGCTGTTCTGAGACTGATCCCTTTATTATGGTCTCGGTCAGTTTGAACCACAACACATTTTTGAAAATTAATATGAAAATTGGTTAAAGTCAAACAGTCTTTAATTAACTGTCATGAAGGTCAATCCACATACAAACAGGCAGGAGACACACACTGGATACAATGGGGTAAAAGGCCTATTTTTGATAATATTTTTATCTCAACCACTAGATGGCACAAAATGTGATTTAGCACTTTCCAAAACATCTGGGCTGGGTTCTCTGATAACGTTGTCTCTTAGCGCGCTACGAAGACTCAAAAGGTACACCTTAACTACAGTTATACCTTTCCTACGTGTGTTCTCCGAACTATACCTTAGGATGGTGCTTAAGGGAAACCTTCTTAAGTGCAACCTTAGCAGGTGCTGTCCATTGATATCAATGCCTCGATGATCGATTGTGCGCTCTTTCTGTCACAGCTGTATAGGGAAAGTTTTGAGAAAACAATGTTCTTTATAAAGAAGTGTTTTAGAAATAGTTCAAACTGCATTTATTGGGGATAATTTAAATATGAACATGCAGAAATAAATATGTTCATGTGTTTATAATTTAGCAAGTCCGCAATCCCACACCCTCACGGCCATAAGTGTGTTAATGTTCTCCGTATGCTGACCCACCAGCCGTATAGCGCCGGTGCATGCATTTAAATTTTGTTAGGAATTAATTAATCTTAGCAGATCATAGGCGGATGACATCATTGGCCAGGAAGCATAAAAGCACGTGGAATGCAGACAGAGACGAGACACGGCGTCTATTTTTTTCAAAACTAGGGTTACAAATGTAACCTGAGACATTCCTCTTCAGGAACTCAAGCCGCGTCCAATGAGACTCTATGGGGAACGAGATGCCCACAACCCCACATTTGCAAGTCCCTGTGTGTGTGCGTACTCAGTGACGAGAGCACAGCAGCACCAGGAGTGGCTCGCAAGTCCAGTCTGTAAAACTACCCCCGCAGCCACAGCTCTCCTCCAAGGAGGCTTCTGACAGCAGGGCACCCGAGGCCACGACACCTCTGGCTGAGTGCGCTCTGACTCCTAGCCTCGGCGGGAGACCAGAGGACTCATAAGCAGTGTTAATAGCATCCACTATCCATCTACTCATGGTCTGCTTGGAAAAAAAACAAAAACGGTACTTTCCAATTTGGATCAATATCTACCAATTTCGCAGACATCTCATGTCCGTCACTGGTTTCCAGCCTGTCCAAATCCCGTTGCATAGCTGCTAGTTTCACCAAGATGTTATCCAATTTGCGGTTCAAAACCACAGTCTGAGTGCTAACAGCTCTCGCCACCGCTGTTTCAACCACTGCTTTTAAAAAATGTGTCGATATCCAAGTCCCCCGCCTAATCCAATCAGCGGAATCCCTGTTATCAGAGTTCCGAATAGGTAGATATCTTTAACATCCTCCATAGACAGTGCGGCCAGGCACACGATGCGCCACTTCTCCCATCCATCATGCTGTAAGTAGATTCCCCAGAACCCGCACTTCTCATCGAGAAGATTGTGTTAATTGCGTTCAGAGACCAGTTGAACAAATCCATAATTCCTTTTGTTTTGAAAAGCAGGGCAAAAAGAGTCTCAGAAAGAAAAGACAAGAGAAGTAAGTGAGGAGAGACAAGGGAGGAAGAGAAGATGCGACCGCCTTCGCCGAGACCCAAGAAGAGAGACTAATTACTGTAAATAATTACTGTACATCCATTTGTAAATATTACCCAGTTTCTTCTTGTACATATCCTCGATAAAGGCACTTATAACTTATACCTTTATCCTGCACGTGCTGCTTATTACACTCCTGGTAATACCTAAACTGCATTTCGTTGCCTTGTACTTGTAAATGTGGTCTCTACCAACTGAGTGTCCACCCGAGAAAGGCGTGGTAGGCCGATATCGCCACCACGAAAACCTTCAGAGTAGTGTGGGTGACCCCGGAGGAGAATCTGGCCTGCAAGTAATCCAGCACTGTACCAACTGGACAGTTTACTGTTCTCTACACTAAGAAGTGAAAGGTTTCCACTCAATCCTTTCCCTGTCCCTGCCTTGACAGGATGTCTGCTCCCACATTTAGATGCCTGGGAATATAGACAGCTCTCAGTGAGAGGAGTCTGCCCTGCATTGGCCCACACAACGATCTGGTGCATAAGGGGTGCGAACACAGACCTCCTTGTGGGTTAGGTAAGAGCACCTGGCCCTGAGCACTTTGATCACGCAAAGGGGATTTCCCCTTAGGGAAACAGCTTTGTTTCTGAGCCACCACTTTAGGGATCTCATGTACAGCAGGCCAAGAGGTACAATGTTGGACGCAGCTGCCATCAGAGACAGCAGTTTTTGAACCTGCTTGACAGTGAGTGACAAGGCCTTCTCTCACATTTGCGAATGTGAGCAGGTGTCATACGAGCCTGCATCGTGGTCAAATACCACACCACTCCAAGATAAGTGGTTCTCTGTTCTGGAGAAAGCACACTTTCCTTGGACATTCAAACCCCAGCTGTTTCGTTTGAGCGAGGACGAAATCTCAATGTCTGGTGACTTCGCTCACAGACTGAACTACAGACATCCAGTCATCAAATGTGTGGGTTGAGAGTGTGAGGCCAAAGGTAATAACCCGATATTGGTACGATTTGCCCCCAAAAGCGAACCTCAGGAACTTCCTGTGAGAAGGATGGATTGACACATGAAAGTATGTGTCTTTTAGATCTTTTAGTTCTCTGACCTGATTTGTGACACAACCTGCTTGACACTAAGCACCCTGAACTTCAGGTTCATCACTGGGCAGTTCAGGAGCCTTTGATCTAAAATGGGCCTCAGCCCTCCATCCTTCTATGGAACAATGAAGTACCGGCTGTAGAACCCAGACTCTATATCAATATTTACCTTTCACAAAAAACAAAAAGTATCATTAAAGTAGTCCATAAGCAAATGTAAAATATTATAGTCTTCTGAAAGCATTCGATAGCTTTGTGTAAAGACCAGAGGCCCTGGGACACCAGAACCATCATCCAAACACAATAAATGCTGGTCTTTTCAGCAGCAAACACTACAGTTTAGAAATAAAGACTTCAGTTCAATTTCACCCAATGGCCTCTTAATTCTGTTTTCAGTACGTCAGCACATTCCTCCAGCAGAAAGCACTCGCTCTGTGCTGGTTTCTCCTGGACGAGTCAGACCAACAGCAGTTCATGTTTATCAGACTCATTGCACGCTGGACATTTAACGGATCCCTGAATTTACCCTTGTTTCATTTTATTATGTCCCTCACAAACAAGTTTTCACAGTTTAAGATGCACACATTCATTCATGTGCTTTAAGAGAGAGAACTTGAGTTGTAGATTGTTTGTTCCTTAGACACAATTGCTCACAGCAGTGCAAAGTTGATCCTGTGCTTACTTGATCTGATATTTAATGTTTTTTAAAATGTGATAAAATTTGTTGCTACTACTGTAAATACTTAATTATTATTGGATCACTTTCAATACTTTCAGAATCTTTACTTATTAAAAAGATTTTGTTTCTGTATTCTGTATTTTTGTAAATAGAGGGGGAAATGTTGACTTTTTACCCCCTCGGAATTCTGAATTTACATTTCACAACATATAATGACAGACAAAATGATGGATGAATAAATTTAAAAAAGGATAGATAAATAGATGGGTTGACAAAATGTTGGACGGATAGACATAATGATAGACCAAACGGTGGATGGATTGGTGGATGGATGGATGAATGGATGGTAGATTAATGGACAAAATGACTGACAAAGTGGTGTAAAGATAGATGGATGGATGGATGGATGGATGGATGGACACAATGATAGAAAAACTGTGGCTGGATCGGTTGATAGATGGATGAATGTATGAATGGTAGATAGAAAAAATTGAAATGGGTAAACAGACAAAATGACTAACAGAATGGTGGGTGAAGGCATAGATAAATGGATGGACTGACAAAACAGTGGATCGATTGGTGGATAGATGAATGGATATAATGACAGACTAAATGATGGATGGATAGTTGGATGAGCAAAACACAATATGGTGGATGGATGGACAAAATAGTGAATGGAGGATAGATAAATGGATGGATGGATAAAACAATTGACAAAAGGTAGATTGATTGGGGGATGTATGGATGGTAGATAGAAAAATATATAAATTAATGAATGGACAAAATGACTGACAAAATGGTGGGTGGATGAATGGATGAACAAAATAATAGAAGTGAACAGATGTAAATCTATTAATGGATAGATGGTAGTTAGAAAAAATTATAGATGTAGAGATGGACAAAAACATAATAACACAGTCGAAGAAGTGAACAATACAAACAAATGTAAAAGTAAAACCCCTGTGATCTGTCCTCTGCCCTGCTTTCATCATGTTTGTGCCAGTTTGCAGGTGAGGCTGGTTAAATGTGTCCCCAGATACACATAAAAATAGATCCTCTGGTCTTATACAGTTTCTTTATATCTGCATACTCAACAGAAATATGACGAACCGATCCTGGCAGAGAGGCAACGATATATCTGTGCTGAAACACCCAGGCTATTTCAAGCTATGGAGTTCTTTCCACTTCCAGCGAATCAACACTGAAGAACAGCGACAAACCGGAAGCAATCTTTGCCATTCAGCTCCATCTAAGATTGAATTATAGAGAGGTGGGCAGCTCTATCGTATGGTGTTTCATTGAGTGGAGTTAAAACAGACCACTGTAATATATCAATATCTAGGCCAGATCAATGAAGAGGATGCTGGATTGCAGAACTCAGGAAACTAGTGCTTAATAATAGCTCAGAATCATAAATCACTGCCAATATAAATAATTCAGAGCTGGATCTGCTGCCCACAAACAACACATCGTAATCAATGACTCCCAAACCCCATTTATTCACCACAGCCGAGAGGAAAACAACCAGCTGACAGTGAATCCAAAAGCAAGAAAGAAGGCCTCTTTTACTGACATGCCCAGAGAAAAATCTTATTGCTCAGATGTTGCTCTTTCATAATTTGGAGCACCATTAAGTCTCCTTCATTTAAGTAAAGTGTTTCTCCTAAAATAGTGAGAGGCTTTGAGACTTTATTTAAGGATTGGTTCACCCAAAAATTAAAATTGGCTGAAAATGTGCTCACCCTCTAAACATTCGACATATAGATGAGTTTGTTTCTTCATCAGATTTGGAGAAATGAAGCATGAAATTAGGAGTTTTATTGCTCATAATTCAACTCCAAATGCTTTTGAAGAGATTACGTAGTAGGAAAGAAAAATCATGAATGAGATCTTTTATGTTTCTCAGTTATTTCTTTGAAGAGACACATGCTTCTTAAAAACATTTTGAGGTTACACAGGTGACACTGCACCAAAACACTATGGGAACACCTTCAGCGTGACCACACTCTGAATCTGCTGTGAAATCTGTCCAATAGAAGGTCAAGACATCATAGGCGGGTGAAGTCATGGATCAGGAAGCTTAAAGCACATGTGGTGAAGCCAAACGCCAGCCTCAGAAATGAAACAGGTGCTGGAAGGGATGGTATGGGTGTGGCCAAAAACGCAGTGTCTCGTTCCCTCAAGGAACTAGGGTTACCTGCTTAATGACGAGATGCTCCTTTTCAGGAACTCACACTGCATCAAAACGCTATGGGAACGCAATACCCATGGCCCCAGACCTACAAGTCCCTATCTAGTGTGGAAGCAGCCCAACTAAGGCACGAGAACCACTGAACCTGGGGTAGCAGGGAGGTCAAGCCTATAAAACCTGGAAGACCAACCCGCTGCTTTGCAGAAGTCCAGAACCGGGACACCTGCTAAGAAGGCCTTTGAGGCTGCCACACCTGTAGTCAAATGGGCCCTGACTCCTATCGGCGAGGGGAGACCTGCAGACTCATAAGACATAGAGATAGCATCCACAGTCCACCTACTCAAGGTATGCCCTGAAGCAGGCAGACCCTTACGAGGAGGGCCAAAGCAGACCAAGACCCTCTTGAGTGAGGCAAGTTCCAACAAAACCGCAGTCTTGATGGTAAGGTGACGGTCGGAGACATGCTCCAAAGGCTCGAATGGAGCTCGACAAAGAGAATCTAGTAACACCACCAAATCCTATGTCGGGACCCGAGAGAGAGAGAGAAGATTCCTCCTCACCGGAACCTCCCATGGAGAGCCGTCAAAGAGGGAGATTAGGTCAGCAAATCATATTCAGCCCGGCCAGAACGGTGCTACTAGGAGCTCATCCTGGTGAACTCTTTCTAGAACTCCTGGGAGCAGAGAGATAGGGGGGAAAGCATACAGACGCAGCCTCGGCTATGTCTGTACTAGAGGATACCCGACCCGAGCATCAGTGCGAATGTGTGTCTGAACAAACTAGAGAGAACCAGAGGGGACATAGTGCATTCTCCTGAGTCGAAAAAAGAGGTCCACCGGGTGAGGGACGCATCTGTTGTCACACTGGGCACCTAACACCGGGCCTGATTCCAGGAACTCTGATTTTCTCCACATGTCCAAGGCTCGCACACATCACTGAGAGACCTCGGGGAAAACCCCTTGTCTTTGAGCCATCACTGTATAGGCCTCATGTACAGTAAACCGAGTGGAATCACGCTGGATGCTGCTGCTAGCAGGCCTAACAGCCTCTGAAACTGTTTGACCATAAGTGAATGGCCCTCTCGCACCCTCTTGACTGCCATGAGAATTGAGTTGACCCAAGCAAGAGACAATCATGCCCGCATCGTGACCGATTCCCAGATCACGCCTAGATAAGCGGTTCTCTGAACCGGAGAAGCCTTAGCCCCAGATTTTCCATATGATCGAGGACGACATCTCAATGTCTTTTTGATTTGCTCTTTGACCGTGCTAGGATAAACTAGACATCAATGTAGTTGAGGACAAGGATACCCTAAAGCCGCAATGGAGCTAGGGCCGCATCTACTACCTTTGTAAATGTAAATGTAAGTCGAGAGTGCCAGACTGAAAGGAAGGACCCGATATTGATAAGCTTCATCCTTGAACGCAAACCTCAGAAACTTCCTGTGAGAAGGATGGATGGATACGTGGAATTACGCGTCTTTCAGATCTATTGTGACAAACCAGTCCTTGGACCTGATTGGAAGCACAACTTGTCTCAGCCTAAGCATCCTGAACTTCAGCTGACTGACTGAGCGGTTCAGTTGTCTGAGATCTAAAATGTGCCTCAGGCCTCCATCCTTCTTTGGAACAGCGACAGATTGCTCTGGCGGTTCTCCTTATAGCCCTTCTCTGTCACATTGCCATAATAATCTGAGGCGGGAATATGCAGCCTGGCAGAAAAGGGCTTTCTCCAGGACTTACACACCTCAGTGTGAAGGTCCGGAAAGAACAGGAGGCTCTGATGGGAGGGCGGCGACCACGGCCGCAGAAAGCGCTCATCCAGACGGCTGGCTGGAGGATCAGCCTGTGGTGCTTCAGGCCACTCTAAACTGAGCCTCTCAATGGCACGAGTCACCACCTCTAATAGCTCCTCATAGCGGGGTGACTGAGGCAATGGCTGGCTGTCTATGCTGACAACATCCACCTCCTCGGAGGAAGATGTATGCCCCATAGATAGCCCTGCCTGGGGAGAATAGTAACCACTCGCGGTGCTTCTGAACCCAGGAAAAAATCAGATCTGCTAGGCTGGGAAGGAAATAGGGGATAACTTTTCTCGATTCCCTCCATCAGATTCATCTGTGAGCCCCATGAATGCAAACGCTGGTCCACCTCAGCAACAGCGGGGCCTGCACCACGGGGTACACTTATGAAGGCTCCCTCCGCAAAGAGAACGGAGAGTAGCCATAGAGAGCTGCATACAGAGCGGGCAGTCCCCTCCCTTCGAGAGCGGCTACCGCATGCTCTTCTCCCAGACAAGCCACACAAAGAAGATGTGAGTTGCGTGGCATGAGATAATGACCACAAGGACTAGCACATTTCCTGAATGACTTCTCCTGACTCATTTTCACTGATTCTCAACTCTTTCTCACAATATTTCAACAGAAAACCGGATCGCTGCGACAGATACACATAGAGTGCGCTGAATAATGAAGGCTGGCGTTTGGCTTCATCGCACATGCTTTATGCTTCCTGGTCCATGACGTCACCTATGACGTCTTGACCTTCTATTGGACGGATTTCAAAGCAGATTCAGAGCGTGGTCACCAGTGTTGGGAGTAACGGCGTTTAAGTATAACAGAGTTACTAATGGCGTTATTTTTTCAGCAACGGAGTAATCTAATTAATTATTTTTCCCATATTTGTAACGCCTCTATCGTTACTGAGAATGTTAATTAGCGGGTTACTAAAATTTGTTTGAATGACGCGTGAGATGTCAAGCTTTGGCTTTATCAGCTGCCTGACGAGAGATAATGATGACACCGTTGCAAATGCGATGATGATTGGCTGGGTGGGCGGAGGCAATGCCCATGGTGTCTCACTGCACGCTAACTGACACTCTGACTTCTACTACCTCTGATCACACTGGACAGCGACAATGGCGACAAGCCAGGGAAAATCAAAGTTAGCATTCTCAAACTGGAAGTATCGGCACTACTTCTCCCTCGTCGAAATTAAATATTGTATTTAATAAATGTATTATGCACTCTATGCTGAGGAATAAATATATTATCCACGTCTACCTCAAGCAACTCTAACCTCATGAAGCACCTTACATCTACACATGTTAACACGAAACTTGTCGCTGCTAACCAAGCCCAAATGCAGCCAAAAAAATGGTTCCCCCTAAAATGATAATTGGCTGAAAATATTCTTATCCTCAGACCATCTTTGATGTAAATGAGTTTGTTTCTTCATCAGATTTGGAAAACTGTAGCATTGCATCAGTTGTCCAGCAATTTAGTTTAAAAGAAAAGCATAAATTTAAAAGAAAAATACAAAAACCTTCCCTGTCTCCCTGGCTGGCCAAAAACCAGGAGAAAATAAGGCAGTCCCCAACCTACAGCTTCAGGGTAACGAATGAAAAGTAACAGATAAAAGTTAAATACCAGGAAAAATGAATAATTCTGTACAGTCAACGAAAGAGAAAGTTATTAGTCCCAGAGGACTGACGATACAATGTTAACCGCTGCGCACCTCAGGGATTATTCAACACTTTCAGTACAAGTTCACAATGCCGTTTGGCAACACTACTGCACACACATTGTCTGGGGCAGGAGACGAAGGGCAGATCAATCCGACATGCGTGGAGGAGCTTCACAACGCACACACACACAGCGCCACACTGCTCTGCTTCCCAGCATTCAAACTCTCCCGCTTGCCACGTAATGTCCTGCAGCTGGTCCCAATCAGGCTCTATCAGGAGAGACAGCGAGAGAGAGAGAGAGAGAGAGAGAGAGAGAGAGACTGCGCACACTCCAAAGCACGCAAAATTCACATACATCAACACAATACATGCCTATGCAAGTAAAAATATAACTTATAACACCTGATTCAGACCAGAACATTTTCACTGGAGGAAGCATTATTTTGGACTTAAATTTTAGCCAGATCTCAACTAATGGACTGGAGTGGTGTGGATTATTGTGATGTTTTTATCAGACTCTTTTTCTGACAGCGCCCATTTCAAATCTGATGAAGAGACAAACTCATTTACATCAAGGATGGTGCGAGGGTGAGAACATTTTCAGCGAATTTTCATTTTAGGGTAAACCATTGATTTCGTCTTAAACAAATAAAGGAGTTTTTAAACAAGTGTCTCAGAAATATTAGAGATCTCATTCATGATTTTTCTTTTCTACAGCCTAGTCTTTTCAAAAGCATTTGGGCTTTAATTATGAGCAATAAAACATAAACATCACATTACTAACTGTGAAGACCTTGCAATGTTAGGCTGGTAACAGAAAGTGGGATGTGATACGCCCATGCTAACTGCAAAAGCGTTTTCAATATTACATAAGCGTGAAAACACTCCTACATTCAGCATATGAACACCACTGAAAATCATAAGAGCCGTATCACACAACAGCAGAAAAAAAAGAATCTTTAAAAAGATCTTTAAAAGATCAGACCTTATGTAATGTATTCATCTTTAGATTTCATTACATAATCATTTAAGAGTTATGTATGCAAATTGACTGGAGGAGTGCCTGAGAATGTACTACCAAACACACATCTTTGTGATATCTTAAGTAAAAAGCTTAATTCAGTCATGGCCCTTCATGCTACACAGTCTCTCCTGTAATGAACATTGATCCAACACCTCTGTCATGTCAAACTGCACATCAGAAATAAGAGCTTTGTCGTCTCATTGAGCAATAAAGCAATAACCCCTTTCCGCTGTGCCTTTACTCAGGGACGTCCTGTAAATCACAGCATTCTTGGTTTACTGTGCAGGGAAAGAGTGAGAGGATGGAGACTGAATTCCCAGAGAAAGGACTTGAATTCACATGCTAGCTGCTGTCAGAAGCTTAAGATTGTTTAAGTGTAAAGCTCATATTTCACCCCCCAAAAATTGAACTAAGATAACTTGCAGTGATAAGATGTTTTTCATTACAAAAAAAAAGTGTATCACCATATTGCATTGTGCTAATGAATTTAATTTTATTCCACACATGTTATTTTGTTTCTCATAATTTATTAATTAATTTATTTTAGTATTACACTAAAAAGGGGAATTGGTAAATCAGCTTTTTCCATGCTGTCAAAATATATACTACTTCTAAAAAAGCATAATTTTTGTAGGCTATATGTATCTATATATTTTTGTATTATGGTAAAAAAAAAAAAAAAATTCATTTTTGCATTAGCCTACAAGAAATATTATTATTATTATTATTGTTATATACAGTATATAATATTATTTTTATATTATAATTATGTGTGTGTGTGTGTGTGTGTGTGTTATAAGCAAACAAAAACCTACTTTTCATAATAGTGTAATACCTAAATAACATATTTTTTGA
>JAUMHP010000041.1:19991685-20002870 GCA_032361065.1 Enteromius trimaculatus | reverse complement strand
TAATATATATATATATATATATTTATATATATATATATATATATATATAATAGGTACACATTAATAGATATTATTACTATTATTATTTTAATTATTAATTATATTAATTATATATACTATTATTTAAATTATATTATTTATACACTTACTTAAATAATTTCTTATTTTTATGTATATTAAATCAATTGTTAAATTAATTAATTTATTTTGTGATAAAATGATTCAAACATGAATCTTGGCAGGTTTAGTGAGATTCTCCCTTGAATAACAAGATTCTCCCTTGATTCTCCCTTGCTCGTGCTACTAGTGGGAGAGCAGCTAGTGTTTTATAGTCTGGTGCAGCACAGAATAAGAATGAGCCAGCCACGTGTCAATGCATCAGAGCAAAATCAGCCATGCTGGACTACAATCATCCTATCAAGGTTTTGTTTGCATTGGATGCACAAGAGTCTTTACGACTATTGTGCAGAACAGATATTGCTTTCAGAGCATGCACACACAGCGTTATCAGTGTGAATGTCGTATCTGAGGCACTGATAATCAAACCGATCGTAACTAACCTGTCAATCATTTTATCTATAAAGCTAATGCATGTGAACCTGAAGAAACGTGGAGTCCTGAGTAGCACCGTATAGAGCGTGACCAGAATGATCTTCACAAGAAATGTCATTTCATCAAGCTCACACACCCACACACAGGATTCCCTCACGAGCGCATTTCCCACGCCGTGCTAGAGATTCCCACTCTGCACTGAACAATATGAGCAATCCCCTTCATAATAATACATTTCTACATATCAGATCCTTGAAATATCAATGCAATGTCCTAACAGAGTCTGCATTAAATGCTGGTATTAACACTTAAATGGTTGCTTAACAGGTTGCTGAATGTATCTTAAGAGGAAAATCACAAACACCTTTACTAAATAGAACCCAACACATCTTAACATCAGTGACAAGTTTTAGCAAGACAAAAACATGTTTTGTTTATTGTCACGCATTATGATAATATGTACGGTGACAATATTCACTTATACAACATTATTTTGATCATGCACCATGATCACCCCAGGAAATACCATGTAAGTACCACCATGCTATTAATTTACAGTTCATTTTAAAGTCCCATGACACTACAATAGTACTTCTTTTGTGAAGGGCACTATAAAATAGTTTTATACCATGGAATTGACATGTACTACCATGCTCTATGCGAAAACGCCATGGTTTTGTGATCAAGACATGTCACTGGCAGAAAGTACCTTGCAAATACAATGAAATATCATGGTAAATTAGTGTAGTATCTGCTCATATGGTACTTTTTGTGAGGGACTCTGTATCATAAACAGCTTATGTTGACAAATTAAATTCTGTCCAAACAAAGGGCGAATGTAAGACCGTTACTCACCCCCGACGCACAGCAGAGACATCGCGCCGCGCCGCGTCGCGTCGACCTCCGCCGGAACGGGACAGTCCGTTTACTTGCTGTGATTGGATTCAGCCGCGCTCGATCAACACACAGCCAAAACTACAGCTTTTACACAATAAACACGTGAATAAACTGTCGAACTAACAGAAAACGTTCTCATAAAGCACTTTCCCCGTAGTCCCGTCAGTTCATCCGCCGTTTCGCGCCTCTAGCGCACTGCCATCTTGCTTCAGCACCAGCGGCGCGCGGACAGCTCACAGCTCAGCTCGCGGCGTGACGTCACGCCGATGAGAAGCAGACGGAGCGTCACGCCACGAGCTGGAGTTTCACGCGGGACTCCCGCACCTCCGCATGCAGAACTGCGCCTACGTCCTGGAATTACATAACAGCAGATCGAAGCATTGCGCTTTTATTACAGGAAAAACTACGGAATTAATAGAAACCAGCGAAATATTTCACATATACAGGAGACGTCTATACTGATTAAGAGCAGACATTACAAAACGTGTTTTTTATTGGCTATTATATGTGTGTGCGGGTTTATGTGGTTTATGAGGACACAAATGGGTATGACATAGGTATTAGGTGTTATGTAGGTGTTTTATGAGGACATTTGTTCCCGTAATTCAAAAGGCTTAAAAAACATGTTTTTTTTGAAAATCTAAAAATGCACTCAGTTTCCTGTAAGGGGTAGGTTAAGGTGTAGGTAGGTGTAGGGCAATATCACATTCAGTTTGTCCTGTATAAAAACCATTACGCCTATGGAGAGTCCCCATAAATCACAAAAACCAACATGAGTGTGTGTGTGTGAATAAAAATATTCGACCCTCTATTACTTCCACTCCCCATTCGTTTTCTAAGAGCTTCTTTTTTCTAAAAAAAAACAAAAAAAACAAGCAAACAAACAAAAAACGATCTACTTACATGGAGAAATTATTATTGTATTTAAATTAATTAATCAATTACTTATTGAAATATCACTGACATTAAAAAATACAGATTCGATTAGCTAATGAAAACATGCTATTCACAAATGTAAAACAGTTGTAAAGACGATTTCAAGTCATTTTGTCTAAGAGTGAATGTTAATTTACAACATTTTTACATTTTGATAATTTAATCATTTTCATTTCAGTCATATATCAGAAGTGTAGGACATATTTTTCAGTCAGAAATTGCTAGTAAATTTCACTACTAAACATGGCAAGTACACATGACATTTATAAGTAGGAAGACTAATATAATATTTTTCTTACTCCTGGTCTTTGTTTTGTTCACGACTTTTGTCAAATAACAAAATAAATAAATATATTTCATCAAAATAAATGGCATCATTCTGCCTTTTAAACAAGGCAAATATTTCATATATTTTATCTATGTATAATAAAATGTAGTATTAGCATAATATATTTATGATTTGAATTTAAAATCCTGGAAGTAGAGAGTTTTCTCGTATAAAATGCTAAATGCATAGCCTAAATGTAGAAGCACTTCAGATTGACACTTAGTTCATTCGCTCCTATTCTAACTGAATTTCCAGTGTCTCAACATCGTTATAGGGGATACAATTTCATGACAGGGCTTTTTTACGCAGATACTGCATTTGCTGCAGTTTTTGGATACGTGACGTCACCGCAGCGCTTCCCCTTTCATCCAGATGAGGGCATCACGACATTTAAAAAATATTAATCTGACATCGTGTTAGGCTGAGCATCCTTTGTCTTTTGGCATTTGCAGGCACACATGGACATAATAGCACGTGATCAAGCAGGTAAATTAGATCAAATGTATATAAGAGAGACATATCATTTAAGCAAAGTCTTAAACCTCTTTTTGCATGCGATACTAATATTTATGAAGGTGTTTAATAAGATTGTGACAAAGGAATCCTAGTTTCCGCAATTCTAAAAATCACAACGGATATATTGTAAATACAATGCTAGAATATAAATTTATATATTTTGTTTAGGCCTATACAAATTATACAAATATATTTACCTAGCCTAGCTAATCTTTGTATTTAGTCCATTTATAAATTGTGTATAAACGATATATAAAAATATGAATAAAAAATAAATATTGAATAGAATAATTTAAATAATTCTAAAATAATATAAAAAATATAAATATAAACGGCATTGAACTAGGAAATTTACTAATTTGATCACTGAATAATTTATATATTTTATTTATTTATGTGGATTTTTATTTCATATATTTCAAGAACAATTTCTAGTCAGATTCTCTAGTAGAGTTCATAGAAAAATAATAAAAATTTATATAAAAAATATTTAGAATCAAATTTTCAAGTAGTTTTAAAAATATTGATATTTAAGAAATATACGTAACTCCACACATGTACACTTGGGACCGGATGTTGTGCACACGAGATGACAGGATACAGCGCTCGCGATTTGTTTACTCGTTCAGCGGGTTGCGCGTCAGTCCAAGATGGCTACTGGAGACAATAGCGGTCGGGTTCCGTGTTTAAATTTCTCCGGACCCGGACCTTTGGGTAACAGCCAACCGAGCAACAGTCCTTACGCTTTGGCTGCGAGTCACGGAGGATCCGTAGGAGGCGGCGGAGGCTCTCAGAGCGTGACGAGACGCCAAAATCCTCAACCGGGGCCTGCGGGCCTGGAAATCCCCGGTGTTGCCTTGGGACCTCCGCCGAACCTCATGAACGCTCTCCCTGCTGCCGCGGCGGTGGTGGGGCCGCCGATTTCGGTCGCCTCAAATATGATTGGAAACCCATCTAACGCAGCGATGACACCGGCGACACACTCGTCTCTGCCCGCTCCTCCGGCCGCAGCCGCCGTGCTCGTGTACCGGGAGCCCGTTTATAACTGGCAGGCGACGAAAAGCACCGTGAAAGAGAGATTTGCGTTTTTGTTTAATAATGAAGTACTGAGTGATGTTCACTTTCTAGTGGGTAAGGGAATGGGAGTCCAGCGGATACCCGCGCACAGGTGATTCACTAAATACACTGATGACACTGAGCCAGCAAATCATTAAAATGACTGTCTGTCATCATTTGTGACCCTGGACCACGGAACCAGTCCGTTGCTGAATAAATAAGCTTTCCATTGATGTGTGGTGATCTGGAATCTAAGGGTGCAGAGAAATCTAAATATTGCCAAAACAACCTTTAATGATGTCCAAATAAAGCTAAGTTTTGTTAAATTTACAGTAGGAATATTATAAAATATCTTAATAAAACACGATCTTAATGATTTTGGCATAAAAGAAAAACCATTTATACTCATACAATGCTACAGATATACCTGCGCTGGCATTGACTGCTTTTGTTGTCCTGGGTCACATCTACTCACCACCATCTCGTCTTTAAATCTGAATTGTGAAGCACAGCAGATGTTTCAACTCCAAAATTGACCCAAACCATCATAACAGCAGTCCATATATCTCATGTGCTTTTTCATAAATCATATCTTCAGAGAGTAACGTTGTTTATCAGCTTTGTGTAAGAAATAAATTGAAATTAAAGATATCTTTAGAAAAAAAAAAAAAAAAAAATCTTTCCCTCAGCTGAAGCTCTTAAGCACTTGCCTTTTTCTTTTATATGACGCGCGTGAGACACGAGAGACAATAAATATGGGTTTATATGATTTAAAATTTGTTTTTGCCAAGAAAAAAGATAATTATGATTGTTTTATATAGCAGATTGACTTCAAAATGAAGGAAAAAGAGAATTGATAAATGTAAACTCAGAATTTTATTTGCAATTGTTGAAATCAATTTTGTTTTGTGAGAACTGTGAGATGTATTAACTTTAGTATTAATTTTTATTTATTTAATTAATATATGCATAAAATGAATCAGTCTTGATTACCATAAAATGTCCACATTTCTGACTTCTGCATTTGTAATTTTCAATTACTTTAAAAGTGAAATCAGAATAAGTTCAAGCTATAACAAATACTGCCATCTTCTATACACATTTAGATTTGGACGAGTATGTGCTAATTTGTCTTTAAAATAATACTTTTACTAAATAAATGTATAATAAAACCATTATTTGTCATAACACTAATTCTTTGTGTTTAACATGACCTCTGCAGGTTTGTTCTGGCCGTTGGCAGTGCAGTGTTTGATGCCATGTTTAACGGAGGAATGGCCACCACATCCACTGAGATCGAGCTCCCTGATGTAGAACCTGCAGCGTTCCTCGCATTGCTCAAGTATGGGCCTTTTTCTCAATATCTACGTTCAAAACATTTTGATACCTGTTCCTGAACGATACCAATTTTATGAAAACAGTGTTAACAAAATGAAAAAAAAAATTTCAGCTTGTTGACATTTATACAGACTCAAAAGCTCATCTCCTTAGCCACTGCACGAAAAACAATATATCCAACACAACGAATCAGTGCAAATTAGTTTGAATAAAGTTTGCACATCTGTTATGCTACCTTTACGCTAGTGCATTATTTATTCTTACAATAGCCTTTTCATAAAAAATGTGTATTTAAAATTTTTATTTAGGCATAAAACATTTGTCTTTTAATAAATGAAGATTGAATTTTATTGTTGGAAAATAAAGAGGATTTTATATTACTGTTTAAAACACTAAAGAAATGCTATTTTAATAATTAAACAAGATGTTAATATCACTGGAAGCGTCATGTGCTGGTCAGTGTGCTAGTAAACAAAACCGCACGTGTGTGTGTGTGTGTGTGTGTGTGTGTGTGTGTGTGGCGGAACTGCGCTGAGTGCGATACAGAGAGCGCAACTTAATGTAGAGACTGAAATGACGTCCGGTCGTGTAAATGATATAAATGATGTAAAGCTATTTTACACAGTTTCAGTCAAACACACTGGCTAGTGCTACAGTCTTAGGTATCAAAGTTGAGTACCGAACGACTCAATACCCAGCCCTATCCATGTACACACACACACACACTGCAGCTCAAACATTTGTTGTCAGTTCTGTTCATAAAGGCTGTAAATATAAAAAAAAATATATATATATATTTAGTTAAAATTAGTGCAATTTAAAATAGTAGGTTTCTACTTCAACATACTTGAAAGTTTTTTGATCAAAACTGAATTTTTAGCATGGAATATGTGATTATTTTTTTACGGATTCTCTGATATATTTTTTTTGTAGTAATACTTTAATTCAGGAGCAATGTGCTAATAAAAATCATAGTAATTCACTTTTTTTTTTTTTTTTTTCAGTTTTTTTATTTATTTATTTTTGTGACCAAAATAGATTTTTTTTTTTTTTTGCATTAATTCTCCAGTCTTCAGTGTCACATTTAGATTTTGGGGGGACCTGTACTATATTCTTTAATAGGATTAAATAGGAATATAGTAATAGGATTCTCTGATTTAAAAAAAAAAAAATTCATTCAGGAGGAATGTGTTAAATCAAAAAAAGTCATAGTAAAACCTTCTTAAAGATTTCCATTTTTTTTATTGCGTTTTAACAACACGCATGAACTTGCACACATTTTACAATAATACATTAATATACAATTTCACCTCTATTATTTAGTCTTATATCAACACATTTCCAACACCACCACATTTAAAAAAAAATATTTGAAAGGTCCCATCAAACTCCATCAAAAATGATTTCTTTATCTTTCAATATATAAGATTTCTTTTCCATTAACATATGTCACCATTTATTTCATCCATATTTGGTTAATTTAAATCTTTTATATTTTAAAGAAAAAATACAGAATATAAAGAACACATATATTTATGAATGTGTGCTCTGTCTTTATTAAATAAATGAAATTAAATGATTAATGATGTCAATGGTATAAGTTATATATAAGTTATTGCATCTTGAGCAAGCATCATGGATATTTTCATTATATTCATGCAATACAACTGGAGTTATATAAATCCTCATCAACCATTTATATTGTAGCAATTTTAGTTGTGTGAAAGATTTCTATTTCAAACAAATGCTGCTCTTTTTAACTTTGAATTAATCAATGAATCAAAGGAAAAATATCATATGTTCCAAAAAACTTCAAAACATCCATAATGGGGCACTTTAGAGAAAATGACAAATCGTACTGATCTGTGTAGAACATTCCAGAAAGCATCAGATGTGTAAATAATGGTGTTTTCTCCAGGTTTTTGTACTCCGATGAGGTTCAAATCGGACCCGAGACGGTAATGACGACTCTTTACACCGCTAAGAAGTACGCCGTTCCAGCTCTGGAGGCCCATTGTGTGGAGTTTCTGAAGAAGAACCTGCGAGCCGACAATGCCTTCATGCTGCTCACACAGGTAGAGCTCACTGATGCCTGCGATGTTTGCACAGACTCGTGTGGATCTGATAGTCTGACGTGTGGTTTGTTTGAAGGCCAGACTGTTCGATGAGCCGCAGCTGGCCAGCCTGTGCCTGGAGAACATCGACAAAAACACAGGAGACGCTCTGGCCGCTGAGGGATTCACAGATATTGATCTGGGTACTGTATCACGGAAACAAATCCACGGTACACCGCATTACAGGACCGCTGCCCAGCACTGAATCAGTGTTAAAGGGATCGTTCCCCTAAAAATGACAGTTCTGTCAACATATTATTCACCCTGTCGAATACAGGAAAGTGAAGAGTGCTGCTAATCATAGAGTGCTTGGTAGCCGCTGACTTCTGTGTTCAGCAGAAGAAAGAAACTCTTACAGGTTTGGAGCAACTTGAGGGTGATTAAATGATGACGAATTTTCATTTTGGGTGAACTGCTTATAATAAAAAAACATTTCTAATAATCGTGCGTGTGGTTTACATGCTTTTATGGTTTTGTTTTATTTTATTCCATCGTTTTCATTTAGGTTCCATTTGCTAACATAAACTAACAATAAAACAATACTTTGAAAACGTTTAGTAGTCTTAGTTAATTGCAATATTTACATCATTCAAATATTTTAATGAACCTTAAAAAAGCATGTTCCCGAAGATCAATAATCAAAAATGATCGAATGCCTTGCTCGTTGTGAGTTTATGTTACGAGCATTAGCTAATGGCTTCTCACTGTAAAGTGTTTATTTGTTTTAATAACTACTTAACTTAATGTTAGCTTAAACTTAATTGATTAATAAAGGCATCCCATTTATTTAAAACAATAGACACTACAAATTCAGAAGACTACAGTCAATGTTTTTTTTTGTTGTTGTTGTTTTAAGGGAAATAATTATTCAGTAAGAACACATTCACTTGCTCAAATGTGACAGCAAAGACATTATATTACAAAAGATTTTAAGGTTTTGAAGAATAGATTACCATTGTCTCAATAATATTGAGCAGCACATCTGTTTTCAACATTTATAATAATCATAATTCTTTGCACTGAAGACTGACTAGTTTCGATCAGAAATCTGTTCGATTTTAACACATGACGAGGTTATTTACAGAAATAGATCATTGCAGCTTGCTCGAGGTCAATCATTTTTGAATTGTTCTGTTTTTGCAATCGAACCCTTCCTGTAGTCACATAGAAAGCTGCTTTACTGTGTTTTGGATCAAGCTTTGATGAGCAGAAGAGACCTCTGTCAAAAACATAAAAAACCTGATCTAAGCAACCCCAAAGCTTACGGTTTAGTGTGTGTTTTTGGTGTCCTGAGAAGCCCAGCTGTTTCCTGGTGTCCTCATAGACGTGTGTCTCTGTCTTGTCTCTGTCAGACACGCTGGTGGCGGTGTTGGAGAGAGATACTCTGGGATTGCGCGAGGTGCATTTGTTCGGAGCGGCGGTTCGCTGGGCAGAAGCCGAAGCTCACCGTCAGCAGCTCCAGCCCACACCGGAGAACAAGAGACGTGTGCTGGGAAAAGCCCTCAATCTCATCCGCTTCCCTCTCATGACCATAGAGGAGTTCGCCGCAGGTCTCTATACATGCCACGCTCATGACATTAACCCTGTAACAGCTGGAATACATAATAATAGTCAAAAGGGCTTTTATAGCTCATTTGTGAGCCTGCAGCAATAGACAACAATACATTATATGGGTCGAATATGTATTTTTCTTTTATGCCAAAAATCATTAGGATATAAAAGATCAGGTTCCATGAAGATATTTTCTAAATGACCTACTGAAAATATAACTGAACTTCATTTGAGCAACTATAAAGAAGATTTACTCAATATTTAGATGTTTTTTGCAGATTCCAGATTTTTTCAGCTTGTAATGTAAATCAATGAAATCTAATAATCTAAATATCAGCGGTTGCTCTATATCTCAGTTATACGTCTCAGTAAGATGAGATTGAAATGATCCAAATGATGGAGAAATAAAGGCTCCTCAAAGGTTGTGAGATGTTTTGGAGGCTTGTGAAGATCATTGCTCCGCTGAGGAGCAGTGAAAGTAAAGCTCCTCAAAACATCCTGGTGATCAAATGATTGATGGAGAATCAAGTAAAGCGGCGCTGCTTCAGTCCAGAAACAGTTATTCTGACGCTTACTTCATCAAAATCAAAATCAGTAGGAAGACATTGGCAGAGTTACACTAAAAGAGCTCTAAACGATGAGTCAGAAACAGACAGCGTGTCGTATATTGAGTGAAAGGCCCTGTATCTAATATGATGCAGTAGCTTCATGCGTGTGTCTCACTTAGGTCCTGCTCAGTCGGCCATTTTGACGGACAGAGAGGTGGTGAGTCTGTTCCTGCACTTCACGGTGAATCCTAAACCGCGTGTGGAGTTCATCGACCGGCCTCGCTGCTGTCTGCGAGGGAAAGAGTGCAGCATCACACGCTTCGGGCAGGTGGAGAGCCGCTGGGGTTACAGCGGGACCAGCGACCGCATCCGGTGAGAGGCAAACACCTGCATGTCCGTTCAGGCCGCTAACGCCCCGCCAGCTCAAACTAACACAGTCTGTTCTCTGCAGGTTCTCGGTGAATCGCAGGATATTTATCGTGGGGTTTGGTCTTTATGGATCTATTCACGGACCGACAGACTATCAGGTCAACATACAGGTGAGGCTGTCAAACTTGCCAGTTACCTGCTCAGTGACAGTATACACATGCAGATCCTGTGTGTGCGTCTGGAGCACGAAAGCAGTCATAAGTATTACGGGTATATTTGTAGAAATAGACAACAATACATTGTATGAGCCTGAATTATTGATTTTTGTTACCAATCATTAGGACATTCAGTAAAGATCATGTTCCATGAAGATATGTTTTACATTTCCTGCCATAAATATATAAAAACGCCATATTTGATTAGTAATGTGCATTGCTAAGAACTTGTTCAAATGTTAAATTTTCTTGCTCCCTCAGATTTCCGATTTTCATATAGTTGTATCTCCGACCTCTCCTAACAAACCAGACGTCAATGCTTATTTAATCTTTTTATTATTAATTATTTAAAAATCTCAAAACTTGATGTGCTGAAATAATGTACTAAAATAATTCACTGAACCAAATCTTTGGACCTAAATTTATATTTAATTTAATATAAATTAAAGCAGTAAACAAACTTTAAATTAAAGTAAAATGAAATGAAAGGATAAAAAACAGAAACAGATTTTAAATGAGAATGAAACTCATAATAGTCTCTTGATAGTACATGTTTATATATAGTTACCATCCAATTTCCCATCAGTTCTATAATAAAAATATTGTACTAGCAGTTTCTATGACCCTCTACATGGTTTATAAGGAAACCCCTAAAATGTGTGCTGTTTATAATGCATTCGGATTAGGGATGGCGAAAACTAAAAAAATTCTTGACCGACCACCGAGCCTCATTAGCCGGTTGAAACCGGTTAACCGATTAGTTTA
>JAUMHP010000041.1:19973420-19985436 GCA_032361065.1 Enteromius trimaculatus | reverse complement strand
CCGACTACCGACAACGTTGATCGGTTAACGTTGATACGGTCAACCACCGGTCAAACGGTCATCGGTTAACATCCCTATTTCGGATAGATTTTAACTTAAAGTTGAAAACAAACATCGATCTACAGTGTGCTAATTTTTAGGAACTTTATTTCGGTGCAGTCATCATGTTTTTAGAGGCTGTATGGTTATAATAATCTTAGGAGCTTGTCTGTGGCCGCTTGAATGAACATGTCTTAGTTTGAAAGTGCTGTGATTGCATCTCTTTCAGATCATTCACACTGACAGTAACACAGTTCTGGGTCAGAACGACACCGGCTTCAGCTGTGACGGCTCGGCCAGCACCTTCAGAGTCATGTTCAAAGAACCGGTGGAAGTACTGCCCAACGTCAATTACACAGCCTGTGCTACATTAAAGGTGTTTAAACATGCATCTGCTTCAACTAAACACAGCAAGAGAGTTGTTCTGTTTCTTGACATTAGTGACACGTGTTTAAAAGTTTGGATTTAGGTTCAAATGCATTTATTTAATCAAAAGTACAGTAAAAACAGTGAAAAAGACGTAAATATATATTACGTTAATTATAGCTATTCAAAGCTGAATTTTCAGCGTCATTATTTCAGTCTTCAGTGAGTTGCTGTAAAAATGTTTTTTTTTTTTTTTTCTGGATTGAAAGTTTCAAAGAACAGATTTATTTGGAAGCTGAAATCTTTTATAACTCGAGAAATGTTTTACTGTTACGTTTGAACGATTTAATGCATCCCTGCAGAATCAAAGTGTTTATTTCTTAACACACACAAGTATAGTGTACATTTAAAAAATCTTTCGGATGAAGGTTATTTGATGTATTTATTAATTTAACTATTTGTTTGCATGTTTGTTTGTTTAGTTTTAATAATTAAATAAAATAATAATAAATATTTGAAAACAAGTATAATAATTACTTATATAATATTCAAATCTAATATAAATAAATGTAATATATAAATACAATTATAATTTATTATAAGCGTAATTTGAAAGAAAACAGAATAGAAAAAGAATAGAGCAAGCTAGTGCCTTTTGTTAAATGTCTAATAAATAAAAGAAAACAAAGCATAATTTCTTTTTTATTTTATTGTATTAAAGAAAACAAGCAGTAGATGAATAGAATGCAAGTCTAAAAGACTCTTTTATTAAAACAGAGATTGCTAGAGTTCGATGTGTTTTTAGCCGTTTCTTGAAGAGGACGGAACAGTTAATGTCAAAGTCTGTGAAAGTGATTGTTGAAAGTGTTGCTTCTAGAGGCATATAGGCCTGAAGTACTGAATTTAGGTAAAGGGGTGCAATGCCAGAGGTGCTTTTATAGGCAAACATCAATGCCTTGAATTTTAAGTGAGGTATTGGTAGCCAGTGCTAATTAATAAACCAAGATGTGACGCGCATCTTGCTGCTGCGTTCTGTTTGATAGAAGCGGCTGAAGCATGAACATGGAGTTCACACATCTTCATCTCTCCTCCTCTGTCTCAGGGCCCAGACTCACACTACGGCACTAAAGGCATGAGGAAGGTCACCCACGAGTCGTCCGGCTCTGGAACCAAAACCAGCTTCACCTTCTGCTACGCCGCGGGAAACAACAACGGCACGTCTGTGGAGGACGGTCAGATCCCAGAGCTCATCTTCTACACGTAGTCTCCGCCGCCTCGGGTCTCCGTCAGCACGGGACATTGCACTCGACCGTAACGCTGTACTCAGAGACAGTAAAGACGGACACGTGAACCTCTCTACGCTGTCACAGACTGTCTTCAGGGGGTTCTGTCATTAATAACTGATTGCCAATAGACTTCGAGGGCTCGTATTTTACGCTGACTGTTAACAGCAAGTGACTCGCTCACCCACGACTGACTGACATGTAACATGCAAATGCGTCTTTATTTTTGTCTATGTGATTTTGCATCGGTCGGCCTGGGCTGCAATTAAAACTCTTGCCAAACCTGCACCTCACTCAGTGTTTAAGAGCTTTACAGTTACAGCAATAGTTCACCCACAAATGCAGATGAGTTTGTTTCTTCACGTGGCGTTGCACCACTGTCTCAGCACTGTAAGTGAATGGGTGCTGTCTTACTTAAAGTCAGTTTAATTGCTGATGGCACCCATTCACTGCAAAGCATCTGTTGCTCAGACTGTAATGGAGTGCTACATTTCTCAGAATCTGGTGAAGAAACAAACTCATCCTTATCTTGGATGGCCTGAGGGTATGGAAGCCTGTTTCTGCCACTGAATAAAAACTAAAAAAAGGTTATTGCGACTTTATCTTTCTCAGAATATAGTGAGATAAAAACTCGCAGTTGTGTGATATAAAGACACAATTCTGGCTTTTTCTATTTTGATATATTAAGAATTGTGAGATTTAAAGTTGCAATCTTGAGAAAATTCTGACTTTATAACTCATAACTGTAATATAAATTCGCAATTCTGCATTTTGTCTTGAAGGGGTGAGATATACATTTGCTATTTTTAGTTTTGCAAATTACAAGAAAAAAATTCTGACTTTATATCATTATCTACATTTTTATTGCAGTTTTGAGAAGTCAGAAATGTGAAATAAAAACTAGCAATAACCTTTTTTTTTTTTATTCCGTGGCAGAAAAAGGGTTAGTGAATTTTTGACAAATAGTAATTTCTGGGTGAACTGTTGTCTTAATTCTTATCTAAATAAAGCAAATGTTGATGTGTATGCAACTAATGATTTGCCATAAAAAAGCAAGCAGCATTAATTACATATTTTGTTAGTGCATTTGGATGAGAATTGTGTATTTTAGATTATAACGTGAAAAAAAAAGCTATGGAATCAATGAAGTTTTGCGTTGAGGTTTTGTACAGCGGTGTGATTGTAGAGCAGAGGAAAGCGGTCTGTTATCTTCTGTGCCAAGGTTTTCCTTCGATGTTCCTCGTACGTTCAGCACTTAATTTAACTGGAGGGTGAGAATCATTCAGGAACTGTATTTATTTACAGGGTGAACCTCAGCACTCGTGCAAGACTGTTCAGAACAAACACACTGGTGTTTCTGGATTGTTGATGGTTATGTTGGGTCTTTGTATGACTACTCATGTTTAATAAAGAGGAATCATTCTTTACATCTATACATTCTGGATTTGTAGGACAGCGGACTTAAGTCAAATTATCTTTAGTCATAATATATGTACAGCACTTTGGCAGAAACTTTCTAGCAGAAGTTTAAACGTTAGGAAAAAAAAATGCATTCATATGGCTAAATGGTCATGTCAATGACATACTAAATGTTTAGATTTTTTTTTCTTACATTTAGTTTGTCTTTTGTTACATGTAGAAGTATATATAGTTCAACTACAGTACACAATTTAAAAAAATATTTTTTTTTAATTCACTTTAACAGCTGACTGACTATAACCGTTAACTTTGCCCTGATGCAATACCAAGTGAACAATTAGTTTTTAGGGGAAAAAAAAGTTAATTTTAAAGTTTATAATGTAAGGTTTAGAGTTGCATGCAAAAATACAACTGTTAAAATTGCATTACACACAAAAACAGTGAAAATAAAAAAAATCTAAAAGAACATTAACACAAGGGACCTGACTGAAAGCCTCCAACATTTCTGTTGATAAGGTCTCATCAGCCACCGAAAACTGGAATTTTATAACAGGACAGTAATATCTTAGATTTAGATGCACCGATCAAAGTCAGAACAGTTACATTTAAACACTCGGCTCCCTGGTTTACAAACAACCTGTGAAAAATGAAGGCTGCTGGACGTAATATAACTAATATAAACTTAAAAACAGTTGTACTTTATATTAAATGTATATACGCACATTTTGATTTTACACAGCATCGGCAATCTTGTGCTGGAGCTCAAAAGCATGAAATATTTTGACTCAAGTTATACCACTGGACCATTTAATACATCACAGCAGCATAAAAACTAAATCTGAAGAGGCAAAATATTGTCAAACCTCATACACACACACGACATCTGCACTGAGTGGCAATGAAACACCGCACACATGCACAAGAGTAATTTTCCATTTTTATTTTCTTTATTAGATTTACATAATCCACTTGAATTGGCTGTCAGAATGTGATAAAGGTGTGGCATTTGTGCCCTGTAGAGTCCAGTCCCTCTGCTGACCTCTGAGGGAAGGAAGAGAGTGCAGGAGGGAAGGAATGAGTGTAAAGCATGGAGGTCGGGCTACAGAACAGAGACCGTTTATAACTTGTCGAGGAAGTTGTCGAGTGCGGGAATGCCCTCCTTCAGGCCCTTGCGTTTGCGTGTTTCTCCCACGATCTGGAAGGGTTTGGTCGCGGGGTCTTTGGGGTCACCCTGAAGGATCTGCCAGTGATCGAACACACACTGAGGGAAGGCCTGACCGCCGGTGTTAGAGCGCAGGTCAGCTGTGAAACCTACACACACAGAGAGAAAGTGTTGTTAGTTTTGTTTTTATATTTAAAAAAAAAAAAAAAAAAAAAAAAAAAAAAAAATTAAATTAACAGTTGGGAGTATGATAGTAATACCGTTAAAACTTAAACGATTTCCATCTCTAGGTAGAACAAAGCTGGCTTCTTTACCTTAATTGTTTAATGAACTAGCAGCCATTAACTTCTGATTCAGTAAGTGAGAAATCGGGTCTAATTGACTGGATCTTTCGTCAGATGAATTCAAAAGAACCCAGTCACGAATCATTTCTGGACTGCTTGTGCTGCATGTTAATTGTTGGACAGTGAGAACACCACAATAGAAAGACACGCTGACCATTCCATCTTTTGTACGTAGAGTTCATTCAGTCTCAGTCCTGTTCTCGCAGCACTTTCCATTCAAACTGCAAACTCAGCCTGAAGCAGCTCTACACTTCACTAATTACTTGCTGCTTAATGAACAAATGTGGACTCTGGTTTTCTCAGCACTTTTAGTATATACCCTTATGACAGGTTATGGTCCAGGGTCACGTTTGTTGGATAAAAAGGGTCATTAATGTGACGGAAACTAACCGAAAGACTCGTTGACGGGCAGATAGGCCTTCACGACGAACATGGGCGTTCCCATGACCTGAGACTCCTCGAAGACGTGGCCTCGTTTTCTGTTCAACACACCATAGATGCCTCCAACCACCTGCTCTGGGCACTGAGAGAGGAAGAGACGTGGGTGAGAGAGGCTCGTGTGTTGAGAGAGTCAGATGTGACTCAGAAGTGTTAGATGTGACGTCTCACCTGAATCTCCACCAGGTAGACGGGCTCCATGAGCCGGGGCTCGGCTGTAATCTGACATGCGTACAGAACCCTGCGGGCTGTTGGGATGATCTGGCCACCACCACGGTGGATGGCGTCTGTGTGCAGAGTCACATCATGGATGTCGAAACGGACGGCTCGCAGGTTCTCCTCACACAGCACTCCCTGAGCAGAGAAACCAAACCAGGAGGACATTCACGTATCAGTCTTTAAACATCAGTATTCATGAAGCTAAACAGTGATGGACTCATCAGCCAACAAGCAATGCATTTAATACAATTCAACTTTGAATCAAGTATGACAGTAAAAACCGTTTTAGTAAAAACAGGGGTTATATTTATAGTATTTAATCATGTATACATTGCTTTGTATTACCGTATACATTTCGAAAAAATTAAAAAAATATTCAAAGTTTTTTTGTTTCCCCCCCCCCCTCTTCCTTCAAGACTCTATACTGTAGATTTGAACCATTCCCTGTGCAGGTCTCAGAAACTGTGGTAGGGGTTATCCATCACTTTCTTCAGAGTGGTGCATGATTTCTCCTCACAGACCAGCCAGGACATGAACAGGACTAGTTAACCAAACCCATTTAACTTGAAAGAGTCTTACCTCTTTAGTGGCCCACTGGAAGCCAGCCACAACGCTGTCCTTGATCTCGTTCAGGTACTGCACTCCTTTGGTCACGTCCACCAGGACATTGGGTCCAGTTCCATCGGGTCCGAAGCACCAGATCTTACGGGCCTCTGTGACCTCCCACTCGTATTTGTCAGCCAGGTAACGAGCACGGGCCTTGAGCTCCTGACGGGCTGTCACCTCGCCCTTGTCGATGTCTTCTGCAAGACCGTCGGGGAACGGCCTGGCCTTCATGTACAGTCGGTTGTGCTTGTTGGGAGACTTGGACAAACACATCTGGTCTGATTCTGCACTGACCGTCTCTCTGTAGGACACAACGGGGTCCGATTTCTGTTGGAGAACCAGAAACAGGAGTTACATCAGGTTAAGTCGGGGGAAGGAAACGGAGAAGATTAACCATGAATTAACCAATGTAAGGATTAGAAGTAGGAACCAGTTTTTAATTCATGATCACGATTTAACTGAAACAAGGAAACGGGTGAAAAACTAAATCTTGGGCTTACAAAATCCATTCAATCCCAGCGTCTCCTAATCAAAATGGTGCATTAAAGACACACAGACCTTCAGTGGAATGCAGGCATGGTCCTCCTCCAGATCTTTAAGGCAGATTTCCAGGTGAAGTTCTCCAGCACCGGCAATGATGTGCTCTCCGGACTCCTCAATGATGCACTGCACCATGGGGTCGGACTTGGCCAGGCGTTTGAGTCCCTCCACCAGTTTGGGCAGATCAGCAGGGTTCTTGGCCTCCACCGCCACTCTGACGACAGGGCTGACACTGAACTTCATTACACGCATGTTGTGGGCCTGCTCGAAAGTTGTGATGGTCCCGGTCTTCACCAAAAACTGGTCCACACCAACCAGACCCACAATGTTACCACATGGCACGTCTTCAATGGGCTCTACGTAACGTCCCATCATCAAAATGGTCCTGGAATAGAAGAGTTACACGTCAGAAAAAGTAGTGCAGAGTTTAGGAACCAGGTTTTAATTGGTTCACAGCACATTGTCTAAAAAAAGATACAAATTTCCATAATTACAGACTATTATTTTTTTACTGAAAGATTTAGTGCTATGCAAGTATTGTTTGTTAACTAACGATAAACTGAAATCTTACAGTAAGGAGTTATCATTTTATCATTTAAAAGTTGATGTGACCTCTGCTGACAAAAGGAGTCAGAAGGTGCATGTGTTGAAAGTCATACAAGTGTTGCTCAGATGCGAGATCAAGTTTTCTATATGGAAAGTAACTTTAGAGCACCATTAGATTTAATGACTCTGGAGTGCTGCAGACCTCTGAATGGGTTTCAGGTAAAGATCCTCCTTCTTCCCGGGGGTGAAGTTTGGTCCCATGATACGCACTTTCAGCCCAGTGGACACCATACCAGAAAACACACGGCCGAAAGCATAGAAACGACCCTTATCTGTGGTCGGCACCATTTTGGAGATGTACATCATCAGAGGAGCTTTAGGGTCGCAGTTCTTGATACCTGCGCAGGTCACAAGACGACAGTCAGACAATTCTAATGCAACAAGCAGCGAAGTAAACACGTGAAAATGAGTGCATCGTACCCATGGCAGCTTCATCATCTCCAGGTCCTTCGTAAAGCAGCTCACAGCGGTACCTCTGGGCCGTGACGGGAGAGGGCAGGTGGATGGTGATCATCTGAAGCAGAGCTTCTCCGGCTGGCAGCCAGCGACGCATCACGGCCTTCAGCAGTTGCTTGCCTTCCTTATCCTTGTCCTCAGCATCCAGCTTGATGTCCAGCTTCTCGATCAGCTTAGCGGTTTCCTCCTTTCTGAAGTTCATGATGGCATCGAACACCTGGAGATGGAGGAAGTGAGGTGAGATCACCGGTCTATCAAAGGAAACTTGCACTGCTATTTAAGGCTCTTTAAGCTACCTTGAAGATGGGGTCCAGGATGAGCTGGGCGAAAGTGCGGGGCAGTTTCTTTCCATCGGGGCCGTTGGCAGACTTGCTGAATTTACCATTGGCTGGGTCGAAATACCTAGAAAAGCAGCAGAAAATGAGTAATATTTAGTTCAAGCGCATTTCCATAATTTACTGCTCAACAGTTTTACATCATGGAGGTTATATGGTTTATACTGAAGCAGAAATGGGGTGAGTCAAGCATGACAATAAAATTTTTTTTTTTTTTATCACAACAGAAAATATTCATGAACGGTCTCATATTTTGATCAAATAAGCAGAAGACACTTTAAAAACATCTAAAATAGCAGTGTATAAACTTAGCTTAATTCTCCTAGGGGTTTAATTTTACACTACTAATATAATGCAAAAAGGAGCGTCATGTTTTCCAGCCAAAATTGCTAGCGCAGATCTTTATGAATCTCACCTGTCACCCCAGAGTTTCTTCATCATGTCCTCCACTTTCTTACAGCGATCAGATGGGCTCAGCTGAGCTTCACCTTTAGCAGCAAACTTGGCCACATACATCTCAGCAAACTGCTTGAGAGTGAAGGCCCAACCGTGAAGACCGGATCCAAAACCCACTGTACCGATCACTGGATCGATCTAAGAGAAAGCAGACAGATGAGCACAAACGGTCCAGCTTAAAGAACCCACATAAGACAGCAGCTCTGGGAAGGTTAGAGATCACTAATAGATCAGCGCGGGTCTCAGATATCGTGGTTGGTTGTTCATCAGTCCATCAGAGTGGTGCATGGTTTCTCCTCACAGACCACATTTCATCTATACATTAATGAATGAGTGCGTGTCTCACCATGATGTTGCCCATGGGTCCACCCTCATCCTCTCCGTAGGTGGAGATGATGACGTTGACGTTCTCCACAATGCGCTGGAAGGTTTGGTACAGCTCTTCAGGTTCCAGCTGCAGCTCCAGCAGGGCTCGGTCCATCTTGTTCATCATCAGCACGGGCTTAATACGCTCGGCGATGGCCTGTCTCAGCACCGTCTCTGTCTGCACGCACACACCTGAGCAAAAAAGCAAACATTTAGAGTCCAGTACGTTCAGCAATAAGTGCACTTTAGGGTAAATTTAAGACTAAGTAAAACAAAACAACAGATTCTCTTCAGTTAAAAAAGGCAGTCCAGTTATTACCCACTTACAGATGCTTCTTTCAAAATAAATCATTTTTAACTTGGGGAAATTTAAATATTTGTACTGTAAAATAAGGTACTGATGAAGATCTGTATGTTGCAGTATGTTGTAAAACCCAGTCAAAAGCTTACCAGAGACACAGTCCACCACAACCAGAGCTCCATCAGTGACACGCAGAGCAGCCGTGACCTCAGAGGAGAAGTCGACGTGGCCAGGAGAGTCGATCAGGTTGATGAGGAAACCAGCTCCATCCTTACACTGCTTAATGAAGGCCAGGTCATTTTCGGTCAGCTCATAGTACATGGAGATGGCACTGTGAACGAGGCACAGCATGGAAATAAACAAGAAACTCCTTGTAGAGCAGTATTAGACACTCCGCTTGGCTTTGTTCTAGTAAGCAGGTCATAGATGACTGGCTGTTTAAGCCAACTATGAACTCAAGAGTTTGAGTTGTTCGTTACTAAAACACAGAAGATTGATTTTTCTTTGAGTCATTAAGAAAATACATAAATGCATTATTTAATGGTTTGAATGTATGTGTTGAAGGGTGGAAATGTCGAACAATCATTTAAGTTCTTATGTAATAAACATCGATGCTCAAATCTGTATTTGATGCAGAACTATCCAAACTTTCATTTACGTATAATTATACATGTGGCACCATATTGTTTCACCCCTAACAAATACATTTGACTCAACACCATAAAACACTGAGAAAGCATTTGCGCAGCCTTTGCCCTCATGATCACCACAACCACTCCCTACAGAACATCACGCATGATAGTGATTATGTGCCATTCAATTGCACCTTATTTACAGGATTGGCATTTCAACTGCCTGATATTTCCAGAATGATTAATTATTCCCCAAGTTACATTTAACGTCATTTCTTACGTGGATTTGATGGTGATGCAGCGCTCTTGCTCGTCTTTGCGTGTGTCAGTGAAGCGGGTCTCTCCGGCGCGGGCGGAAGCGATGATTCCAGCCTTGGACACCAGAGAGTCGGTCAGCGTAGATTTCCCGTGGTCTACGTGCGCAATCACGGACATGTTACGGATGTTGGACTTCTTGTCCATGATGGCACGGATCTGGTCGACTGTGAAGTTCACCTGGAAGAGACACGTTAGACATCCGTCATCCAAATGTTATTTACACTTGGAACAACTTATTTGTTCTTGACACACCTTTTAGTAACATTAGGAGTTCTAGATGCAGTTATACTGGTACTTGACATAAAAACCTCAATGCAATGAGTTGCATTTATTGCATTTACAAAGAGCATATTAGACACTTTGAAACATATCAAATGTGACATTTATATTATAAGACGGCCAGTGCTGGGAAGGTCATTTTGGAAATGTAATAGGCTACAGATTACTTATTTGATTAGGTAACTAATAAATTAACTAGTTTAACCATTTTGTTTACTCTATTAAAGTAAAGGAACTGATTACATCTGCTTTCCTAAATCTCAAATAAATGATAGAGAAACACTTAAAGCAGACAGGGTTAACCTTATAGTAGTATTAAACACTGATTTGATACTCTACCACTTAAAGCACAGACATCAATCTGGCTTTAATGCCTCTTTTTACTTTGATATTGTTCTTGGATTAAAGCTCACAATGATTTGTTGTTGTTTTTTTTGGTATTTTTGGAAAAAAAAAAAAGGGATGTGTCCTAAATCCCTGAAACATTGAAATCTCATTTAAAGCGTTTGGTGCAATTTGGGAAAGCCAGATATATCAGTGCGGACATGTGTCTAAGTGTGAAAAATATTCCCACTTCAGTAATTACTTCTGAAAACGTTAAGGATTTACAAACGTTTTTATTATTAGTAAAATGTAACAGATCAGTTATATTTTTGTAATTACATAATTCCGACGCATAACCACTTACTCCAACACTGAACATGACGTGATCGCCCAGTAATGCGTTAATGTATTTTGGCTAGAATAAGGACACCTGATTAAATATTCATCTAGCGCCCCTTTCACGGCCTACCCGAAGCCATTGCGCAAACAATAGACGGCCATGTGCGTGATGTGGCCCCGCTGACAAACCGCACATGCGGGACAGACAGCGACACGTGACCGCTGTGTGCCGGTCTGAACACACCCGACACCTGCCGATAAAGCGACCGGCAAAGTGATGAAAACCGCACACAGTCCATCACAAACACAGGGAAAACATAAGAACTAGTACTGGAATTAAGATATCAGGATACGCAGTTAAGAAAGCAAATAAAGGAGGGCTTTGGATGTGACTTTTCTCAAGCACGCGTTTCTTTCCACAATACGTGGCACAGTTAGCCAACATGCTAACCAGGCCCGGTCTGAAAAACAAACCGAACGACTTAAAATTCCCCGTTATACATTTGGTTTGAGTTATACTCGCTAAATAATTTAATAAAGCAGTTACAATCTAGTCAGAAAAAAACGAGAAGTAATTTAACGCATTTTGAAAATGAGTCACGCCGCGAGACAGCCGCTACCATTTTGTTTTGTGGGAAATAACTTAGCCGGCCTTTCCCCGCTCGCATTTTACCGAAAATCCCGTTAAACGCACAAATACCGCATCTGATAGCAAAATCCGCTCGCTGCACATCTATATCGAATCAAATAATCCGTCTGATACCTACCATTTTGACAGATGTTTCAAGATTCACTCAGCACTGATATTAGAGCAGAGAGCGCGCTGCCTTCCGCTGGTGGGGACAGGCAGGGGAGAAGGACGCGTCATGCGCAGCGCGGGCTTATATTCACGAGACGCTTTCAGAGTAGCGTCATGACGCACGCAGACGTCGCTATTCTATTCGGCTGAAAAATACAGCTCCCCCTGGCGTCACACATGAGCGAAAGATGCGACGAAACACAGCATTTAACGTTAGTGTAAATATAAATCCATAAAGTGGATCATTATATTTAAGTTACATAATAAGTAAGTAAGTAGTTAAATACATGCACATATAAATGCGTAAATAAAACAGTTATGCAATATTTAAAAAAAAAAAAAAGAATAACTAAGTAAATAAATTAGACACACACACACACACACACACA